>JALPQD010000213.1:600000-810000 GCA_023101885.1 Typhlomys cinereus
AATGAAGTTAAAAGCAAACAGAGAATTAAAATGTTATTGTAAACGCAGCCCCAATATCCACCAACAAGAAGTAGTCATGCTTGGGCACACATGGCCATCTCTAAGGAAACATGAAAAGTTTTTTGTCACACTGACACTATCTACACTGTTCATAAGGGTTTAATTTTAATAAAATGAACATATATCAAGGATAATAAACACCATCTTTGTTTACAATTCTACCTAAATGTAAAAAAACTATTGTGAATGTAGCAAATAATAATAACCATTTTAATGGGATTGATGCTTCCAGATTTGTTATTAATTTATAGTCATGAATATGGTCACTTTAGTGCTTAATGTGGCAGATGAAAAAGAAAAAAACAGGATGGTTAGACGAAAACTAGAGAGAGAGAGAGAGAGAGAAAGGAAGAGAGAGAGAGAAAAGCTTTTCTCAATCTTTTTCTGTTTTCCCAAGCCTTTTGGCTTCCCACTTCTTACTTGGACAGTTAATAATGCTTGACATTTTTAGAGCTGCTTTCAAAACAAAGACCCAGAAGGTTTAATACACCATATTTGCCTGCAGCAGGGGAATGAGTTCAGATGCCAGGTGCACCACGTCCCTCCCCAGTGGAATGCAGCAGCTGGGCCACAGCTGGAGGATAATGAGCAGGAGACAAAGGCTCAGAACAGGAAGTGAAAGGGACTCACCATGCACACCAGATATCAAGAGCAACAGGAGGTGGTTAAGACAGTGGGGGCCCCAGGATTCATGAGGAGCATGAGCTGGGAGACTGGAATGCTGTTGGCATATCAGTCTTACAAAGCATGATGCCCCACCAAGTACAAGGACACCAGCATGGAGGCTTAGGAGAACAGATTGTGCCTGGTAAGGATTGTGGTCTTTCTAACCAGCTCTGGCATAATTCAACAGTGCAGTTTGAAGAAATGGGAGCATCATCCCTTGAAATGGCAGGGCAGGAAGTGGGGACATCTCTGCCCTGGGAGTCTCTGTCTTCAAGGAGGTGGAGCCAGAGAAGAATTTGCTTACCAGTGCACTTCAGTAGCAGTGAATGTACCCAATCCACAAGAACAAGGACCCTTATTTTTCACATAAGGGTTTAAAGCAATGTGATCAGTTCCTAACATTTTCAAGATTAGTTTCCCACAGTTTGTCTCTGACTGTAGGATTGAAACATTATTTCCAATCTGCTAGTTTTTGACATTTTTAGTACATCTCCTTAAATTACATCCAGGCAGTAAAATAAGTGAGAATGGAGGCTCCAGGGTGACCTATTTTCATGGCTGTTTTTGGAAAAAAAGATTTAAAGAAAATATACCTCCCTGGCACATTTGTACCTATGGAGCCCTTTTGGCTAATGTGAAATGAACAGTGACGATTATAAACATTGTGACAAGTATGAGCGATGTGAAGCCAACAAAAAGACCACGAGTTACCTCTCTAAAGTGGGACACTCAGGAGAACAGCAAGAACAACTGAAGTTTAAGCTCAGCCTAGAGAATCTCTTTTTTTCTTGCAGAAAGAGCAAGCAGGCTTCAATATAGATTGTAAGGGACTGAGACCATGTTGGCAGATTCAGTTTGAAGGAATGATATTCGGTGGGGTTGGAGCATCCTGGGCATCACGCATGTGATAGTTAATCTTGGATGTTGACTTGAACACACTGGTATTAACTAAGATCAGCTGCCAGACTACCTGAAAAGATTATTCAGATCAATACATTTACAATACAAAGACCAGCCCTAGATCTGATTGGAACCTCCCAGTAGCAGACCAGGTAGAAGGAATCATAGAATAGAAGACTTTGAAGAGCAACTCTCCAAAGGTGTCCTTTGGCCATCATCCACTGGCCTACTGGACTGAGCAGCTTTGAACCTCCAGGATGTTTGTAGTGACTTAGTCTGCTTCCAACTTCCGCCACCAGCCATGTCACCTCTGTCATGAAAGACTGTATCTCCCCTCTGGAACTGTAAGCTGAATAAATCTCCCTTTCTCTCTTAAATTGCTTAAATTTAAATGTGCTCTCTTTTGGCGTTAAGGACAATGACAAACTTTTATGAAGCATATGTTATGTGTCAAGAAAGTGTTCCTAGAGTTTTTTGAACATTAACATTTGTTCCAACTTGCTTCCTGTGATAAATGTTTTGACCTTTTATTTTATAGACATGAATTTGAGACTCCATGAAGTTCACTTCAAGCACAAGCAGATAGAGAATTCAAATCTCAGTCTTTCTGATATTGACTTCTAGGATTTGTTTGTGGTGTTTTTTAATTCTTGTGATAATCATATTGCTATCTCCACTTTATAGACAGTGAAATGGAGACCACAAGAGGCTGTTTAACTTGTGTTAACTTCTGAAGCTATGGAAACACAGGATTCCCACCTACACAGTCTCACTCCATGTCATTTTCTAAACAGACATAAATACAGCTGGCCTTAAGAGTTTAGATCCTTACTGTTATCCAACATTATTCCCAACTCAAGGAATAAATAATCACTTCATGGATGGGATAAGGCATTAAAAGAAATAAATGATCAAGAACCCTTATATTGTATATAGACAGAATATTTGTGTAGCCATCTAAGCCAGTGACAGAGAGCACAATAGAGGGGTGCTGGGAAATGACAACTGAGGCAGTGGACAAGAAGCAGGATCCTTTAGCTCTCAGGCATTTACACTATCATGACCCCAGAAGGATGGTTGTCATGATTTGAATGAGTTGCACTCAGCAGGTTCACATTTTGAATCCTTAGCTGCTGTTAATGTTAGGCAAGGTTGTGGCACCCGTGAGAGGAGGTGGAACCTTGCTAGAGGAAGGCCCATTACAGGGGGTAGGCTTTGAGATTTGATAACCCAGCTTTGCTTTCTCTTGTTCTTGCTCTCTCTGCCTCCTGAGGGCTGTGGTCATCTGAACCAGCTTCCTCCTTCCGCCTCTAGCCACATCCACTGCTATGTGATTCCTGCCATAAATGGATAATATCTCCTCTGGAATTATAAGTCAAATAAATCTTCCTTTCTCCCCTATGTTTATTGAGTCTGAGTATTTTCTCACAGTGACAAATGGAAAAACAACTGCAATGATGATGTAACTGAGTGTGGGAGTTGTAAGAAATCTGGCAACAGTGAAAAGGCTTTGAACATGAAACAAAGAAAAAAAGTAATTCAAAATGAATGTTTAATAAATCCAGGGTCTTTCTGGCAGCATTCACCCATGTCATATCATAAGACTTCACTGTATCCATGATTCTGAACAAAAAGTATGAGAACCTAGTCCTGTGCCTGCTCTTGTGCCACATGGTGCCAATGAGTACTACACAATCACCTCAACATAGACTCATGATTTGCTGATTATATCATGCACTGTTTTTTGCATACAAACATTTTGCTGTTGTAGAAACATAATGTTTAGTTACAGAAAACAACGGCTTTTAATAGCATCCTACCATTATTCCTCAGTATATATCAAATGAGTTCATCTTTATATGTATTGTGATGCAATGCTTGAATTTAAGAATTACTGCTTGAATTGCTCATGTGAATTTCATTAAAAAATGTTCATCCAATCTGGCTTGGAATTAGGACAGAATTTCCAACAATTTCTACAATGGTCCTGAACATATTTCTCCCATTTTGTTCTATTCATTATTCAAAGTGATTATTGACTATTATATGAAAATATCAGCTGAACCTGAAAAGCATTGAAGATGCTCAAATACTTACCCTTTTTTTATTGTATCAGTATTTTTTAACATTTTTATTATTATTTCCGCTCATACAAACGTAATAGGTAGACCAGTTCCCATTCCCCCTCATCCTCCCCCCGAACCCTCTGCTCCCCCTTCCTCCCTCCCTCAAATACTTACCCTTTAACAAGGGTAACTGTACACTGAATAGAAATAAAAATAGATGGATATACGATTATATACTTATTTCTGGGCTACAGAAAATGCTTTAATTGTTTGGGTATTTGGAAGGAACATGACTAGAACATTGGTGAGAAGGATATGTGGAGAATAGGCATATCGATAGAACTTTTCTCAAGAGCAAAGGATGTAAACATTCACATCTCCAGGGATCAATGGGTAGAAACAGGAGTGGTGCAGCAAAGAATGACTGCAGAAGAGGCCTTCAATAATCAGGTTCATAGGACAGTCTGTTCTGTGAAAAGTGTGCAACCACTTAATAAGGTGACTTTATTTTTGCCTTATGACGTCATGAATAAAGTGGCCATAGTAAAAAAATGGAAGGTATTGACAGCATGGAGTTCCAAGACTCCTGCTGTGTGACAAATCTGCCTTTAGCAATGACCTTTGATAAGATACTGAGCTTTTGATATGACACCATCCCATAGGATGACTAGCCAGTGACTCACTATCCTCTGTCACAGGGCATTGGGCTAAATAGGAGCACTTAGATCATGGAAAGGGCAAAACTTTGTCCTTACTTAAATAGATGCACATTGTGGTTATGATTTACCTTTTATGTATATAATCCTTCTGCCTAAACTATTACCCCTTGACTTGCAGAATCCCCTATTCATCATCATGGTCTTCCATACAATATTGTTAGTAAGTAAAAGAAACATTCCATTGAACCAGAAACTAAAATTTATCATCAGCTGCATAGGAATCCTGATGACCTTGAGTCAACAGGCTAGCAAAAGAACTCTAGCATTAGTAAAAATGGCTGATCCACATTACTAGAGAGAAACTGAACTACTGCTCCACTATGGAGATCAAGGAGAGCATGTTTGGAAGGAAAGACATCCTTTAAGGTATCCCTTGGTGTTGACATGTCTTATGATTAAGATCAGTGGGAACCAACAAGTCAATCCATTATGGGATGATAAATGGTCTTGACTTTTCAAGGGTGAAAGTACAAAACATTCTTCTAATTAAAAAAACAAGATCTGCTGAGGTGTTGCTTAAGGGTAAAGGGAATGCAAAGGTGTAGTATAGGAAGTTAATTACAAATATCAGCTAAGATCTCTGACCAGTTACACAAATAAGGGTTATAATTGTCAGGAAAATTTCCATCCTATTTGAAAGGAAGAATTAGTTTCATTTTGGTTGTAAATGGAATTGCTATGGAAACTAAAGTATGATCTCGTTATTGTCTTCATTTGGTAATTAGGCATGAGCTAAGGAGATGTGGTTGTATGTGAAGTTGAAAAGGAATTAAACTCTTGGTGGTTGATATTGAGTGTCATGGTTAGATACAGGTGTCAACCAACTTGATAATTGAGGTCTGAGCACATTTGCAAAGAGTTAACAGTTGAGTTAAGCTCCCAGAAAGCCTGAAGGAGGCTGCTTAAATGAAAGGTCCAGCTCATGGTATGTGGAACTAGTCCTTAGGCATGTCAATAAGATGAAAGAAATCACTTAAGGAATTTGGCACTCATAAATATACTTCATTAGACGTGGTGGTCTGGCAAATAAGGATTATATCTCTCTCAGTGGTCCTGTGGATATAGTGTCCAGAACCCTCAGCTCCTCATATGGATATGAGCTCTCTTGCCAAGCTAGATGAGAATCTGTAACCAAGAATTATAAGTCAAAATAAAACCCCTCATTTCTTAAAACATTGGTTTTAATTTATCAGCAGCATGCAGAGTAACTTCAACAATGATCATCAACTTTATGGGACTTAGAATCATCTAGAAGACAAAACTTTTGTGCCTGTAAGAAATTCCAGAAAGGATTCACTGGTGGCTTTAGACACACCCTCAAAAATGATAGGAATTTTTCAATGGAAAGCCCAGATATAAAAAGGTCTGAGGACAAGGAGGTGCTATCTGTCTGCCTTAACTTCCCACTAAGCAAATGTATCTTTCTCTGCTGTTGTTGGTGTTGCTGTTATTGTCCCCTGTAGACAGCATACCACAGTTGCTTTTGGCCTTCCAATGTACACTGAGCACCAGTGACTCTCCAGAGAACTTTAAGCATTCAGGCCCAGATCAGTACTATGAGGTGTTCAGCTTCTTGGATTGAACAGCTCCCAGGTTTTCTGCCTTCAGCCTGCAAATGGCTGGTTGTAGTTATTCTGCGTGTTGCTGATAAAATCATGACAAAGTGCTTAAGGGAACAAGACCTCTGTTTATTCTCTTAGGATAGTCCTGTTACAGTTCTTAGTCTAGCTTGGCATGAGAGCACGCACCATCACCAAAGGACCAAGGGAACTGACCACACCATCTTCACATAATGCCTGAGACAGTGACCATCCTTACTTGTCAGACCAGCCTTTCTGGTCTGCTTTCTGCTTCCTTTCTCAAACGGTTCCCTCCATTTTATTCACCTGCCCGGACTAGTCTCACCTACAATGGGCTGGGCCTTTCCCATCAACTAAACAATCTCCTACTGGTTCACTCTGAGCTTCACTACAAAATATCTACAAATGTGCCCAGAGCTTGAACCCCCAACCATGAAGTTGACACCTGTACCTAACTATGATATGGCTATTGTTGGACTATCAGTTCCTAGCATGTAAGACAATGAATGAATTTCTCTCTCTCTTTTCTCTCTCCCTCCCTCTCTCATTCTATAGAGAACACTAACTAATACAAGTGACATTGTTAAATACACTGATTTTATTATACTCTACTTCTTCTTCTCTGGTATGGGAAACCACCAAGGAAGAAACAAGAAAAGCTTAGAAATGTCCTTTCTAAGAACATAAACATTGAAGGACAACTATCTCTCTCTTTAGACCTTAGATTATGGTTTGAAAATTCTTTCCATGCCCCTCAAAATAAAAAAGCCATTATCTCTCTTAATCATTACAATCATTGTGTAAGTCAGGAAAGAAAAAAAATATCTTCAACTTTATTAGAAGGAAAAGAACTGATAGGTGAGTGAGTCAGGAACTGAGCTCAAATCCTTCTGACTCCATATAGGAGAAGACAAGAGGCTATGTTGGTTTTAAGAGCATTAACTTCCTTCTTTGTGGGTGGATGATACTTACCAGTCCATTGACCTGGTTAGCCAATGAGAAGAAAATGGGAGTAACAAATGTCCATATGAAGCAACTATAAGGGTCAGTACTAGGTTTTCTCTCTTTCCTTTCACAACTGTTGGAAATTTCTAGATAGAGGTTATTGCATCAACTTTGACCCAAGAGGGAAAGGCATATACAATGAGCTATAGTGAAATAAGAGAGAAACAAAGCATATGCCAAAACACAACAATTTGAGGTTCTTTGTTGTTTCAGCACATCTTAGTGTACCCTGACTGATCAAATTGACTTGAACTGAAAAGATATAAGAGCAGTTGAAATAGAAGAAGCTATGTTAGAATGTCCGGGATTTTCAATCCTGAATACCTTAAAATTTCCTGGGGAATGACAAAAAAATGTTAAAGCTCCATCTATTGACAGCTCTGTTATATCAATATTTAGTTAGAAATTCTTGACAGATGTATTTTTAAACTGCAGGTGATTCTAATACCCATCCAAGAATTAGAGGTACTGCTTTAGGTCAAATTACTTCATTTTGCTAGTGAATAAATTAATTTCCAGAAAAGACTTATCTAACATTAGTACTAGACAGAACCGAGGTCATGGCTTCTGTCCTCCAGAGCCTTCACCCAGTGTTCTCATTTGACAATAACTAAATGAGACAATAACTAAAATGAGACAATAACTAAATGAGGCAATAACTAAAATGAGAATACTTCTATTTTTTTGGCTTTAGGGATCAGCATAACCTAGATTCAAATCCAGTCAAGAATTTGCTAAGAATTACTAAGCCTGACAAGCTACTTAACTTTCCTGAGACCTGTACGTTGTTTTAACCTGTAATTTACTGCTGCCATGGACTGACTTTCTGCATTTGGAAAGATAACAATTTAGACCTGAGTCTGAAACTGGTACACTAGCTTCTAATGTCTCCTCCAAAACTTACTTTATCATAAATACATTGCTTTATATATTCTATAATGTGGTTCTTTAAACTATGAAGAAGGATTTCACAGAATTGTTCCACTTTTAAGATTGTTGTTAACAACCAAATGTAGAGTTGACATGCATCAAAATAGGAAAGACACAATTGTATTGCAATCAGTGTGTATGGAGCCATCTGAAGATGTACATGCAGAAAACCTGCATATTATGTCATATAGAGTGTTTGGACACATAACTAACATACTAGTTGCCAGTTAAGTAACATGATACAGTTATGGTATCTTGCATTCTGATTAGGGCATAGAAAATATATGTTGGCCCAATGAACAAATGAATACAGAACATTTTTATGTGATTAATAGGCTGGTATTGATGCTAAGAAAACTGTATATTGGCACCACGTGAAAGATTGTAATGGATGCTGGATATTTTGGAGCTTACTTTGTAGCTAATAAAGGACTGTGAGATAACTCTGAACAGGGGACTAACATATTCACTTGTAATTTTAAGATTTGTTAAATGGCAGAATTAAGTGGCAAATTAATAAATTTGCAGAAGTCAAAATGAGAGCCAGTCATAACACAGTATCAATATCTAGTCATGAGCAAGGCAACATATAAAGAAAGGGATTAACATGTAGATAGAACCAAATGAGAAAGAGCAGGCATCTCTAAGGAAGCAGAATAAATCACTTTCTAATGTGTATATGGAGAATGTCAGATTTGGGCCCACTTTTGACTTAGATTTCCTTCTCTGCCCATTCCTGCCATAGTAAGAGAAGATTGTTCTGTTATCTCCCTTTCCGGTAACTGGATTTGTCTGCCTTCCTTTCTCCATTTATGAACAGTTGGACTATGAGAGAGATGGGGCTGTAGCTTTGGCTAGATTCCATTGGCTTAGTTATAGGCTATCATGTCTGTCAATTCAGGACAAGGTTAAGGGAGCTGAACATTCCAGTTTTGTTCTCTCTTCACATTCTTCCAACTAGAGACCACAACAAGAACATATATATACATACACATACACACACATATAGATACACACACTCAAAAGCTCATGCATTCACAAAGTCACACTGACACATATCCACACACATTCATACACATGTGGGTTCCCATAGGCAAACATGCAAGTGCATATATGTTCATACTCACAACTACACTCATGTTCATACTTGATGACTTCCTCCAACACACACATAGCAGCTCATATTTCCTCATTCATGGGAGTACACATATCTGTACATGCATGCTCAACTGCCCTCATAGATGCATTCATTACAAATGCATACATGTGATCCACTCACCTGTGCAAGCACTCTCAGATTTACCTAGAGCCTTCTATCCTGGAACAAATAGGTACTTGAAAAGGATGAAGTTTTCCAGCAGACAACTGTTCTGCCTGTTGTGTCTCAGGGAAGCTAAAACCATATACTCTGCTTTACTTTGCTCTTCAGTCCAGCCAACTTGAAACAGCATGATTTCAATGTAAATAAGATTTGGAGCTCTGAACATAATTGTGTACCTCTAGAATTTAGGGCTTGATGTGGCTTCAAATTTAACTAGGGTAGGTGGCAAGACCTCAAGATCCTTTTTTAATTCCCTGCTCAGTCCCCAAGATGACTGGCTGCCATAACAATGATTAAAGCTAGTTTGTACCTAATTGCAGAACTACTGCCTACCTTTATTTCCCAAAATTTGTTTGTAAACTTCTTATAATTAAATTTCCCCCTCCTGGAAAGACTGGTGGGATGCACATCATATGCATGATGGATGGGACACAATTACCAGCTTCCAGAACATTCCATTCTGATAAGGTTTGAAGTTCCTGCTGTCCAGATTGGTATGAGCACAGTGAATAGTCCACATGTTCCAAGTCTCCCTGTGGTCCCATCCATCAGGAAGCAAGATGTTTCAGTTCCCAGGGAGCCTTTGGAAATCCAGATTAGTAGTGTGGAGATAAGAAAACACTCTTTTGGGAATCAGGAGGTTTGACTGTGTTGATCCTGTTGTTTGGATTTTTCATGGCTAAGCTTAGTTGCCAAGCAGGCTACAGTCTATACATAAACAGACAAAAGGAAATAAACTAAAGCTCAAAGAAAAGGAAAAGGGGGGCTGGAGGGTGACTCAGGGGTTAAGCCTCTTTCTCGCAGGCAGAAAGAAGGTCCTGAGTTCGGATCCTAGACCCCACATATAGACACCGGGCAGAAGCGGGGGGCGGCCGGTGTTTCTAGTCTTGGTAGGGCAGAGCTTGTGAATCCCGGGGCAGAGTAAACAAGGAGGAGGTGGAGGCGTCCATGGTGGTTCCCGAATTCGCCCGTGGTTCTACACACACACACACACACACACACACACACACACACACACACACATGCACACATGCACAATTGAATAAATAATAAAAATTAAAAAAAAGAAAAGGAAAAGGAAGTATGCTGAGCATAAAAGTTCATAAAGATGAAAATCCTACTCACTAGTTGTTGTTCTGGTCTTTCTGGAAGCCTAGAACAAAAGAGTAAAAAAGTTACAAATCCTGTGACTCTTTCATCATTAGAGACAGGACCTAAGTGATAAGGATAAATACTGCTATGCATTTTTTGCCTTGGACACAAATCTTTGAAGTCTGTAATTTGGAAAAACTTGATCAAAGCCTTCAACATTGATTTCTACAAAACTAGTCACTGTCCTGGGCTAGACATCTTTATATTCTCTCTCTCTCTCTCTCTCTCTCTCTCTCTCTCTTTTTCTCTCTTCCAATTCCCCAAAATCTCTTTGTGTATGTATGTACAACAATTGTGTTTGATGTATGTGACAGTGTTTTTGTACGTGGGTGTTGACGTATGTATATCAGAGTATACATGTGGAAATTCAGTCTATCACCTTGGGTATCGATCTTCGCCTTATTCTTTGCTTGAGAAAGGGTCTCTTGTTGTTAGCCATTGCATGCACCATGCTGGATGTTACCAAACTCCTGGGGATTCTCCTGTCTCTGCCTACAATCCCACTGTAGGGACACTGAGATTACAGATGCTCAGTTTGCAAGTTCAGTCCTCATGCTTAAAAGGCAAGTGTTTTACCTGCCAATCCATCTATCTCCCAAGCCCAACTATAAAACCAATGAGCTGATACTAATATAGCATCTCATCACCAGTAAATGTAAATACACAATTATGAGTATGAAATGTGTGTATTTTAGTTCAGTCCTTGTGCTTAAAAGGCAAGTGTTTTACCTGCCTATCGATTGATCTTCCAAGCCCAACTATAAAAACCAATGAGCTGATCACTAAAATAGCATCTCATCACCAGTAAATGTAAATACACAATTATGAGTATGAAATGTGTGCAGTAACACAAATTTGTGGAGCTGCTGAAGACAAGGGTGGATTTTTGAGCTCTGATAAGCCTTTAGCTTCTTTCTACCCTTCTTTGCATTGAAGCCAGGTTCTGTGAGGTAATCTCTTTCGGGATGGGCAGAGACAGTCCTTGAGAAAGGAGAACTAAGAGGTAAGATATTTGTGTAAGCTTGACATGAGACAAAGCCCTCTATTCCAAGCAAGGACCTTTCCAGGCAGTCAGCCTTCACAGCATGTTTCATTGGAGTCAACCACAGTGTCTTAGTCGTGGTTGATAAGGAACTAGAGAGACCTGAGAACAGTTTCTTAAAGCTGTCAGTCTTACAACACATTTTCGAATTCCTTTGGTTTTTCACCAATCTGCTCTTCAGGCAGCTCAAAGCTGCCACCCTGAGCAAACTGCTGGGCTCTGACACCATAACCTTCAGGTTTTGAACAGTAAACCATGTTTAGCTTGCAATTTCAGTACAAATTGCTGCAAGTGTCAAACTTCCCATGAAAGGTTAGAATCACTCTCCATCTCTGCCCTCCTTCCCCTGGACTTTCAGGAATCTGGCTGGATAGGCAGCTGGGAAGAGAGGGTAGAAGGTATGGGACTAGGTAGCAGGTGTATAAAAACATAGCACATATTTGTTGTTTGAAAAGCCACGATTCATGCTTATAAACAGGTATGCAGGCAAGGGAAAAACAGAGGCAATGCCTGGCTGTGGTTTTATTCACAGAACTGGAGAATGCAGCCAACACAGGGACCCACTTCAGAGGCCATATACTATGCAACTATGTTGAGTTCAGTCTGGATGCTCCACTCAGATTCTCAGTCTATAGCCTCCATCCAGTGGCTCCATCCAGAGCTGCATCCAGAGCTCAATCCACAGTCTCCATCACTCCTTCCATGGTTGGCCTATGGCATGTTACAAAGTTCTTTTATGAACACTATTTAGACCTTCAGTTGCAGAGCAAAAGGCAACTCTTGTAATTTACCTTAGTAGCAAATTTTTGGGAGCCAAATAAGCACCTTAACACATAAAACAGTACCAGCTCTAAAAAGGAATCAATGCTTTTTCTCTGGTGGCTAAGAATTCAAGTGGCATACTGACGAAGAGACATAGGCACTCTTTCCCAAATCTTCGGTGGGGAATGCTCAGCAAATCCCTCCCATTAAAAAGACTAATCATCCCATCTTACAGATTGTTAGTTAGTGAAGCAGTGCTATGAAGAATCCCAAGCTATAATGTAGTCCCGGTGTGGGGAGAATCTTATGATGGCCCAGACGGTTGGCTCATTCACCACATGCTTTTGATAACTTAAATAGTCTCTCAATAGTTTCTACCTTGGGGTCCTTCTCTGAAATGTGGACTGTAATAACCTCCTTGTGCAGTTGCCACAAAACTTTACTGTCTCACTCCTGTCAAAGCAATGCTACTTAGCAATGGATATGCATTTTTCAAAGAATATCTCACACTTCTGTTACTTTTCTGCAGTGATTGCTATCAATTTTTTGATTGATTGAGTGAGTGAGTGATTGATTGATTGATGATTGATTCTTGAAGCAGGATCCTTGTTCAGCCCAAGTTGAGCTCTAACTCATGATTCTTCTGCCTCTATCTCCTGAGTGCAAATGCTGGTTTGAAAAGCAAATGCCACTGTGATACCTGGTATTTAGCTTCTTTTTGCAATGTCAAATTCTCATGCATGACTTACAATGTAGTTTCCATTCACTTTCAACCATTAGAAGAGTGTCGTTGTAGCCAGGAAGGCTCCCCAGCCTCCTTGATGACTGGTATGTAGCATCTTCATTGATGAGAAGGTTGGGTTGCTATTTCCCTTTGCTTCTTGTCTCTCTTCAGAATCTAGTGGTTCTGAAGCAGGAGAGATTCCCAGCACTGCTTCCAGCAGGGTGGGCTGGAAACTTTTGGCAGTTACATAGAATTCCTGGCCGAATGAGACGTATTTTTTTCTTCTTCTTTCAAATATCCTGAATTTTTCATTTTCATTTGACCTTATTCCTATGAAAACTACATGAGACCACCAGGATCTCCAACACTTCAGACTCCAGAGAGTTCCTTCTGCATTTACTAGCCACATGGTGTACTTTTACAGACTCCTGTCAGGAAGTGTGGAGGCTGTGCACAAGAGATCCCAAAGGCCTCCACTAGGAGTTTCTGGACTATTCTGCTGGCTCTTTGAAGGTTCCTTCTAGAATCACAGAGCAGAATTTCTCTAGCTGCAACATGCTTCTACTGAGAAGCATGCTGAAACACACATCACTGATTCCACATGAGTTTCTAATGTTTAAGTGGGACCTGAGAATTTGCATTTCTAGAATATTGCAAGGAAAGGTTGATGAGAACAGTCCTAGGACTCACTTAGAGAATCACAGTGCCGGAGCTGTGAATCTCTCCATGCCTTTTGGACATTACTTTCTGGGGATTAGAAAAAGTCCTCAGCCATGGTCAAGATTAATTATGTTGTATAACTGCTATTTTAGACTAATTATGTATATCTAAAGAGATTGAATTTTAGAGAGATTAAATATTTGTCCATAGTTATTTGACTAACCAGTAAGAAAGCAAGAGGTAATGCTCAGATTTGCAATACTCTCACCACCTGGATTTCCTGATTTTCATGGATGAAGAGAAATCACAACAGAGATTCCAAGTTTGCAGGCTGAAGAGACACCGGGCAAGTCACAGCTCTTCTTCACAATAGTTCATCAGGAGTGGTACCTGATGGAACCTCCAGTCTTCAGTGGTAATTTTGTGATCTCAAGAAGAAAAAGATTTCTTTTTGTTCTAGACTTGAAGCCATAAAACTCAGAAGCTCTTGATCACGCTTTTCTTAACCTACTGACCTCTGGACAGAGGCTTTGTCTGTAGCTACTAAGACTTGACCTATTGCTCCTCAGGACTCTCATCTTGGCTCTGACTGACAGGCCCAACCATCTTTCTGCTTTTGTGTCCCATAATGAACTTAAAATAACCTTTCATTATGCCCATCCCTCTTGCTTTCACCCTTTCTCTCCAGCTGCTCAGAAGTAGTTTTTCCCCTTACTTGTAACCATATCATACACATCACATGCATGCTCCAGAGGCCTTTATAGCCTAACCTTGGTGGAAAATGCATATTCTCCTCCCACAATTACAGTTTTGGCAGCTGAGAACAAGGTAGTAATGTTGTCATGTGTTAACATTTCTATTCTTATTTACTTTGAGGTAAATGTCCATAGAGGAATTGATAAGCGAATGTGTATATGAGAAGAGGAAGAGAAGGATCGCGAGGCTATGTCGTCACAGACCACTGACATCCTGTGCCCTGGCTTTGCCTGATGCCAAGACCCTAAGTCCTGGTTCGACAGATGAAGCTTCCCCTGAGGTATGCCCTAGAAAGCTGGGCACATGACACTCTGCCCTCTGAAACCCTCTGTGGTTTGTACAAGCGCTGAGCACCATTCCAACAGTCTGATTCCTTGCCTTCCCAAAGTCAGTTTGGCCCAAGAAGGTCAGAATAACATCATCAATCAACCAGGCATGTTGTTCTTTTATAAAATCTCGTGTCCAAGGAGTTGGGATTAGCACTGTGATTTTACCCCATACAGAGCCACCCACAGAGTCTTCACTTGGCCCCCTGGCTGCTCAGGAAGCCATGACTCAGCTAGGGAAGCCAAATGAGTGGTGAGGTCTTTCAAGGGTGATTTAATTGGACAGAGAAACACTGATTTATTCTTTTATTTGTTCAGATCCTAGACACTGTTCCAAAGTGTTCCTGAAGTGGCAGTAGGACTGCAAATATTGTGGTGTTTCCCATTTTTTCTTCCCAGACTATGTCCAAAGATACCTTTGCATATTACTTCCAAACTCAGTTTTCTGATGCCTCAGTCTGTCTTCTCTTGATCTCCCTTCAGTACCTCTCACAGAGCCTATAAGGAAGAGAACTAGAAATAGCAGAGTTCCAATAGATGCCAGCCAAGCTGTAGTTGGAGAATCAGGATAGTGGGAATGTCACCTCTCACAGAAGGTACGTGACCAGGAGCTAAATGAGCATGTATGCAGCCACTGGTGAATACGATCATATGAACCCAGAGTCAGGTTGCCATATACAGGCAGCTACACATCTCCAGGGGTCAGAGTTCACATGGGATAGGATATTAATGATACCTGTCCAGGTTATACCACACACCTAGTTTCTCTCTATCTATTTAAACCCAATTATTCCTGGTATCCATATTGTAAAGAAAATTTTAAATATGAGTTACCCAAACCAATATGTTCTGTTTTATGATAAACCAACAGGAAACAAGACTTATGGGATCCAACACAGCGGATGAAACCAGGACTGAGCTGCAGCCCTCATCCTACCACCTCACAGAGTCAGTTCTTAGTTTCTACCATCAGCCATGTGTTCGTTGATTTTTATATGGTAACTTGAAGCCAGCCATGGGTGGATGGGAAGTAGTAACATGATATCCACTGGCAGACACCACCGAGCAGGACAGCCATACTCTCTGACATGCAAATCAGTCATGTGACTTTATCAGGATCCACAGAACATCAGCCACCCTTGCTCTGTGTTCTCAATTTCTATCAGGGACTTGGGTTGCATTGATTCACAAAAATAGCATATATTCTATAGTAGCTCTCCCAAAATGAATTTTTGCTTGCTATACCTCATACAAGTTGCACTGTAGTCTCACCCGAAACCAACCTGACAGCAACTTGGATCCCTAGATGATGAGTAGACTAGACACATACCCATGAAGTGACATTTGTCAGAGAATTCTACAAATTCTTCCTGTGGAGTCACTATTTCATAGTGCTTTAAGCTTTTGCAATTGAGAAAGCTTTGCACTCCTGAATAGTTTATCTGTAAACATTTCGGTTGAACTCTTTAAAAATGTGCTAACTCTATAAAGTATTTCACTCCCATTTTGAATACCTAAAAGTCACAAATTTTTACTAATATTTGATTCCCATTAGCTCTTAGTGCGTACCATGATTCTTTTGCAACTCTTAAACTACTAACTCTATTTCCTAGGCAAGAATTTTCCCAGAGGCATTCACAGAAAAGGTGAACTTTTATCTTCATTCCTAGATTTAATGTCTTTTTAAAAATTTATTATCAATGTAGTAAAACTATAACCATGTTAATAATATGCACATACAAAACACTTTACAAGTATTAATAAGTGTTTTTTTTCAAAAAAGAAAGAAGCAGTTTTTTTCTTAATATCAGAATTCAGAGCCTACATTCTTTCCTTTTCCCTTTTCAGATGAGTACTGAATCTGGAGTCTCATGCATGCAAGTGTTATATCACTAAGTCACAACCCCAGCCAAAATGGTGTCTCTCAAGGACGGAAATAAAGCACTTCCAATGACCTGCACTCCATCACTCATCAGTTCTTCATAAATGTGTGTATTTCCCAGAATAAAGAGAAAAAATTTCCAGAGCAATATATTACATCAAACTTTTCTTTCCCACTTACAAACATTTTCAAGTCAAATTAGAAACTTATTTAAAGTGTCTAGTATGATTCAGACAATGGGAACATGACTATTTCTCCACAGAGATATAAATTACCATTTCGTTTGTTGAGTGAACTCTGCCAGGTCATTGTGTTGTGCTGTGATTCATGGACATTCCCTCATTTGGCTCTCTCAGACTTGATGTAAGGCCAGTAGAGTCTGGACCACAGACGAGGGAGGCGTGTCCCTAAGGGGTCAATTCCTCCCCAAATGTCTTTCAGTTATTAAGTGTCCATCTTTGGTGCTTTTGTTATGTGTATAACACATGTGCATGTCATTTATATAAATTATGGCTTGAGCACATGCCGCTGTCAGATTCTATATGGCATCAAATCAATAAAAGTCCTGAGACAGAAGAGAAGCAAAAAATATTATCCTTGATATCAAAAGCTGAATGAGTTTTGATCTTCAGGGAATGCAGCAGATTTACTTTAAGCAGACAAAAATTCTGGTTTGGGGGTGTAGTTGAGTGGCAAGGAACTTGTCTAGCACATGAGGGTTCATAGGTTCAATTCCCAGACCTGCCAGAAGAAAAAATAATGAAAATAGAAATTTTAAATTTATACTTTTTTTCTGGTTTGTAAGCTTCTATTGACTGTCTTTTCTAGCAACGATCTTCAAGGCCCAAGAAGAACAAAGCAAGTTGTCAATATTCACACCTTGGTAAGAGTATCATTGGCCTAGGAGAATTTACTGAGAAGACAAAGAAACTCTTCCTTCACAAAACAAGGATGGCTGGACTTTTCAAGTTTCTGGGAAGATAACAAACACACTACAATCAATGAAAATATGTTTGGTTTCAACTGTCAGACTTCCCGAAGATGAAAAAAATATCATATGTCTTCAGCAATAACAATATTTGAATCATGCAGCGTGCGTTTGGCAGACGCTCTCTCCCAAATGACCCAGCTAATCCCAGCACATCTCTGCTTAGAAGTTGAAAGGCAAGCCAAGTGAAAAAAACTCTATGCAAACAAAAACATGATGGTAATGTCAGAACATTCACACTGTTGCAAATCTCCTGGGAGTCCAGGCCCAGAGCAATGAATGTGCGCCCCTGCTTCTACTCCTTTTGAAAGGATTAGATTGGGGAACACGCAGGACCCCTTGGGATTTCATGCTGTGAAGTTACTTTTCAAGGTCTGCCAGTGTTAGACACTTGCAGGGAACTATTCAGAAATGCCCTTGGTTTAAGATCTCAGGGACTTTGTATGATATAGTTATGAATTATTTCTATGTTTTACTACAGAAAACTGTAGTTTATAATGCATTTTAAATTCTTAATGACTGTGTATATTATACAATTAAGAGGTAACCAGTATGGAGAAGAATGGAGAATTGTAAAGGCTGGAGTAACAGACTTTTAAAGAGACTTTTTTAGCCCATTTAGTCTTAGCTACTCTGTAAAGTGTCTGAGACTCAGCTGGATTTGGTATGAAGCTAGGCCACAGAACCCATTGGTGAGGTGACTATACAACTAGGTGCTTACAATCTACATTTATCAAATAAAACAATGTGTAGCTGCCCTTTTGAATCTACATTCACCTGACCATTTCCAGAGAGAAAGTATTCCATCAGGACATGGATATTTTTTATCTGTTGTCGCTCTTTTCTGCTTTCACTGCTAGAAGATGCTATGCAGGCCTTGGGAGAGAAAGGCCATCAATGTCTCTGCATGCTGCAGTACTGACCTACCAGGGAAGATTTACCCACTGGTGTATGCCTTTTATGGGGGTAAGCAACCATGCTATCATTGCACTGAAATCTGCTCTACAGGAGGTAATGCATACCTACTCTGGTAAACCTGATCAAAAGCCCATGGCTTGGAGTAGAGGTCATAGTCCCTAGGGAGGAACTAAGCATGCTCTGTACTGATCATGTACAGCATTTTTGTCTTTTAAAATATTTTATTTATTTATTTATTTGATGGAGAGAAACAAAGAAAGAGGAGACAGGGAGATGAAGGAGGGGAAAGGGGAGAAGGGGTGGAAAGAGAGAGAGAGAGAGAATATGCATGCCATGGTGCATAGGTATAGGACAAAGGACAACTGTCATTTCAGAATGTGGGTTTCCTGGTATTGAACTAAAGTCACCAAGTTTGCCAGTATGTACCTTATCCAGTATCTTGCTGGACCCCAAACTTTTTCTTGTCATTATTCATTAAGTGCATAGTAAGAAGAACTTATATAGCATTTACAAGGCACTGGGAATTATGCCTTTAGAGATAACTTGACACACATGAGCAGATATGTATAAGTTACACACAAATCTCACCTCATTTTATATTAAAAAAACTTAGATATTCAGACTGCTGTGGGTCAGTAAATGATTCAGTACAAACACACTAGAAGAAAAATACATCAGCATTTGAGGAAAAAATATAGAGTTAGATTAACAACGGGACTCGGATAATGCCAGTAAACAGTATATGAAGCAATGTTGGCTTAGGTTGTTTATGGCACTACCGATTCAGGGAGGTCCTAGCCCAGGCTCCCGGCAACGGACAAGCCTGGGCACGCACAGACATGCCCCCGACATGTCCCGATAGAGAGAACCATCCAGGGGGAGGGATGAACAACCAATGGGAAGCATCCATCTAACCTGCCCCTGCAATGGACACCTAGTAAACAGTTAAATGATTGGGTGTCTGTCCCCTGGCGCGGAGGGATGGCAACACCTGATTGGACCCCCGACTCTATATAAGCCCAAACCCCTCCTTAATAAATTAAATTGAATTGCAGCAAACTCGTTCACTGCTTGCTTCTCACCTGATTCCCGGGGTCTGGGTGGTGATCCCAGGCAGGTTCACCCCCTCACCTTGATTCCCCAGGCTCCTGCCGTTTCCCCCTCCTTTCCCTGGCTGGCCAGGCGGGGATTCGGCAACAGTTATTGTTCCATTTTGTCAATTTTTTTGTTGCTCCATAATATGTTTTCTACATCTATGTGAAATGAAGATGCCCAGAAGTCAGAGTTATTCATTGTAATGGAAACTAGCATGTTTCAGTTATATGTTCCAGTTCAACTTCACCGTTCAGTTTAAGATTAAAACTGCAGGTATACCAAAGATAAACTCTTTACAAAGTAAGTTCCCTGAGAAAAAAATTCATACTGCAATGAGCAACATTTATGTGTATTACATTTAAATGTAATGCATTTAAATTTAATATAACAGACATAAGGAAACTAAATTTCACAACTTTCTTACTCCTTCTTAAAAGCATAATAGCTTTTGTCATGTTTTTCACACTTCTCAAGATTGAAAACACAGATTTCCTATTTCCTCTTGCCTTTAACATTTCTGTATGTTTTCAGTTTTTAATGGAAAGTGTTGAGGTGTATCTTTATAGTGGAAAACATAGCATCATGCATGAGACACACCTTTATGGTAAATTTATTCTACAACATATTTAAACCAGAAGTTTTATAAAAAGTTGGCCACATAAGGGGCTTCTGGCTCAAATAAAGGAGAAAGACAAGAAGAAGCCCTCTACCCCAGGGCACAAGAATGATGACTATAACATTGGTGATTAATTTTTTACACATACCTTTTTTTTTTTAATTTTTTTTAAATTTATTCAACTGTGCGCATGTTCGTGTGTATGTGCGCGCGTGTGTGTGTCTGTGTGTGTGTGTGTCTGTGTATGTGTAGAACCACGGACGAATTCGCGAACCACCATGGACGCCTTCATCTCCTTCTGCCCCGGGATTCACAGACTCTGCCCTACCAGGACCGGAAACGCAGGCCCCCCCTGCTTCCGCCTGGCGTCTATACGTGGGATCGTGGGATCCGAACTCAGGACCTTCTGCCTGCAAGGCGGAGGCTTAATCCCTGAGCCACCTACTCCAGCCCCAATTTTTTACACATACCTTTTATCAAGTGTATACTGAAGAGTTGGCTGAGGAGAAAATCATTGATATGTTCTTTCTTTCACTTTTTTGTGTGAATGTCTATGCAGGTGTGGTATATTTATAGGTACGTGTGTATATGTACAGGTGCACACAGCGATGTGTGTTAGCATGGAGGGTGTCTTTCTCTTTTGGTCTCATTCTTATTTTTTGAGATAGCATCTCTCACCGAATCTGAAGCTCGATGATTTAGCTAGTCTGGCTGGTCAGTGAGATCCCTGGATCGGCCTGCCTCTACCTTGTGCTGTACTATTTCTTTGCATGATGTTGGAGATCTGAACTGTATCCTGCTTACATGGAAACCACTTTACTCACTGATCCACTGTCTTAGAAGCATAGGTCTGTTTTATTTTTGCTTTATAATCAATCCTTTCTTCTCTTTATCATGAACTTCCTCATGAAGATCCAAAGCAGAAAGATGAACTTATCAGGTACAAATCCTGATAATTCTACATTCTTGTCTGCAATTTGTAAAGCAATTGAAACATTGGGCATAAACTACTTGTTGTTCCTTAACATAAAAACCTGGAGCGATAGTCATTCATATTTTCTCAACTTTATTTTTGCTTCATTAACTCTTAGATCGACATCAGGTGATGGCAATTGAGGTGTACCCCACCCACCCCTCTCCAGAATATTGTCTCCACATGTCTCTCCCAGTTCTGGCACAGGACATTGATTACAGGGCTGTGAGCAATCTTACCAGATGTTGGAGCTACCTCTCAGGGCTTTGAGGTTGGCAATGAGCCGATGTTGGAGCAAATTTTGTCCTTGACTTTTGAGAACGCAGAAAGCAGATTTTTTTTTCTAGGAATATATTTTTTTAAATAATAGCAATTTTACCAGTGGAAGAAAGGTTTCAATCAACATGTAACCCTCTGAAAGATACCCTGATGTTCTGTGGTGCAAAAGATGAATTTCCACATAGCCCAAAGAGTTTCTACACTTTTTTTTAGGCTTTGGAGTTCATAGGATACTACTGAAGAATCCCCCTAAGACTTGCTCTTAACCCTTCTTACTCTAACTCCTATACAGCTTTGGCTGTCCTTTGGGATGAGTTGCTCCTCTTATCTGAACTGACATTCAGTGTCTACCTGGTCACCCTGCCCAGTACTGAGAATGGATGGATGCTCTCCGTTCTTTGGTCTCCTGTATCAGGTGAAGTTCTCAAGGGCACAGACATGCAAGTTGAAATGGGAAAAAGCTATCAAGGAACTATATCTATGAACAGGAAAAAGCAAAAGCAAGCAAGGCATGTTGTCAGAACATGGAGCACAGGTCTAAGGAATTTCCAAGGGAAGTTTGCCACTGGACATCTGGGACCCTCCTACTCAGATCAGAAGGAGCTAGTTCTTCATATGATCACTTGTTTACTCACTGTCTAGACGGCCACCTGAAAAGACTATGTGATTTGAGGCCCCCATTGTGTTGGGCCATTGATGGGATACTGAGAATTGTAAACCCTAAACTCTTAGATAACAACCTTCCTCAGAGCTGACTCATTTTCAGTTTAGGAAGAAGTGTCTCTCTGTCTGGCCCCAACCTCCTGATAAATGCTCTCTTTTCCATAGTTACTTTTCACACAGATTTAGTAGAAGATTGTTGTAAACCTGCACTGGGGTAGACTGGTTAGGTCTTATCTACAGCTGTCCAATAAAAATCATTGTAGATTAATAGTATATGTGTTGATGTGAAATATCCCAAATCATGCCATCAGTGATGGTCAGAGCCAACATGAAAGAAGGTACAGCAACAGAGCTGTCACACAGTTTCCTCCAGAAAGTTGCATTTGTCAACTTGTATTGGGAAGGTTGACAGTGTGTCTGGCTTGGGACTCTAAGCCTTTTCTGTGGACATACCATGCATGCAATACTACAATCACAGAGAGTTAGTTCCTTTTCCTGTTGCTATGATAAAATATCCTAAGCAAATCAACTTAAGAGAGAAAGAGTTTATTCTGGCTCATGTTCAAGGTGCCGTCTATTATGATAGTAAAATCAAGGCAACAGGAACTTGAAGCTGGTCACATTGCATCCGAAAGAGGAAAACAAGGAGCTTGAATGCATGCAGTCAGCTTGCTTTCAGGCTAGGACCCTGAAGTCGAACAATGATGATGCCCACTTTTAGTCTGGCTTTTTCCAGATCACACAATCCCTCACAAAATGCCCAGAGATTAACTTTAATCTAAAATTGTATCTATTGGCTCAAATTGATAATAAACAACCATCACACACAGTGAGACTCTTATAGTCTCCTGTGATAATTAATATTGGCTACTTGACAGGGTATGTCCGTGAGGAAGTTTCCAGAAAGGGTTAGATAACATAGGAAGTCCCACCCTAAATCCTACGGGCTATAATCTTAGACCAAATATAAAGGAGAAAGCAAACTGAGTGACAGCATTCATCACTGTCTCTGTTTCCTGCACATGGATACACTCTGACCAGCTGCCTCAAGCTCCTGTTTTCATGCCTTTCCTACCAGGATGAAATGTGTCTTCAACTGGAAGCTAAAGCAGACCCTTCTTTCAGGTGCTTCTGTCAGGCATTTTCTCACAGCAAGACAAAAATAATTGAGACATCTCTATCCTAAATTGAAGAAATTAAATGTTAGGAGAGCCAAGGGATTTTTTTGCCCAAAGCACATAGTAAATAATGGTAGAGTGATTTGAAACCAGATATGGCCCCAACAACTGCATCCATGTGCAGCACATTATTCTTTGCCATCAATTTATTACA
Source organism: Typhlomys cinereus (assembly GCA_023101885.1). Taxonomy (NCBI): domain Eukaryota; kingdom Metazoa; phylum Chordata; class Mammalia; order Rodentia; family Platacanthomyidae; genus Typhlomys; species Typhlomys cinereus. The sequence continues at coordinate 623,416 of JALPQD010000213.1, forward strand.
GTTGGATTACCTTGTGTTTCAAAAGTAAGTATCAAAGGCAAGTCAATCATCAACGTACAACAATTTGAATTTGGATTTTTCAGCTTAATGATGGTGTGGAAGAAATATGCGTTCAGCAGAAACCATAAGTCAGATTTTTGAATTTAGGTGTTGCCCATCTTAGTGTGGCACTAGGGTAGAGCAATGAGTCACAGCTTCCAGTGTGACTCACGAAAGGAAGAAGTTGGCATGCTGTGGTTCCCATGATGCTAAGCTGCAGTAGGTTAGGTAAAATAACTCATTTCAACTATGGAAATTTTCAACCCACTAGAAGTCAACCAGGATGTATCTGTGTCATAAATTGAAGTGCATCTATATTATAAAGCATGTTTGGTTTTTCTATCAAATGTGACAGAAAACTGTTTATAAACTCTGATTCCTAAGTAAAGAAAAATGACCATTTGCTATATAAGGAAGATAGCTAGACTGAACAACCTTAGATATCACCAAGCCTATACTTACACATTTTTCTAGAAATCAAAGGAAAATGACAAAAGCATTGTCATAGTTAAGCACAGGTGTCAACTTGATAGTTGAGGGTTTTGAATTCTGGGCACATTTGTGGAGAATTAATTGTTGAGTTAAGCTCAGAGTAAACTTGCAGGAAATTGTCTAGCTGATGGGGAAGGCCCAGTTCATTCTGCGTGGGTTAGGCCCTGGAATAAAAGACAGAGAGCTGGTTGAGAGAGTTGGCATCCTTGTGTATACTTGGCCAGACATTCTGGTCTGGCAAGTAAGCATCGTTCCTCTTTCAGCCATTACATAGAGATGGTGTGGCCAGTTCCCTCTGCCCTGGTGTTGGTGCATGCTCTCCCGTCAAACTACACTACAGACAGTAACCAGGCTAACAGTAAGAAAATAAACCCCTTGTTCCCTTAAGCCATTTGGTGGTCATTTATCAACAACCATGCAGGCGAACTGCAATAAACATGATAAAGATTTTAACCACTGGAAGCTATGAAAGTTTCCTATATTATTCTAAAACAACAACAAAATATTATCTGATTTGAATTAGATGTTCCTCAACTTTTGCAAGCAGGATGGACTTTTATGATAAAAATTTGTTGCATTGAGATGTTGATCAATACTTAACTGATAAAACATTAGTGTTTTCTAAATAGTGTTACTATTCATATTAACCAAGAAACAGGCCTAGCAATTATTATATTTATTAGCATTTCTTCATCAGGATGTGCATATTATATTAAGGTGAAGCCATTGAGTACTAAATTCCCTTATCAGCTACTTTCATTATAAAATTAACATTTTCCTCAAGGCTAGTTTCACAGGGGATTTTAAAAAGTGGGGAAGCATTCCTAGGAAATCACCTTAAAGTGTGGAAAACAGAGAACCTCTCACAGGCTCATTGTATCAGCATGATCGCATCACTGACTTGAACAGAGTAAACAATAATGTAGAAACATAACTTGTAGCCACCATATTTGTAAATTAAATGGAGACACAGATTTATGTCACAACTCGTAAGAGTGTTTTAAATTTTTAGAAAACAAGACATAATTTTAGTGATTGAAAACTAAAAGAACTCTCTGAAGCTGGACTTGGTAACTCACACCTATAATCCTAGCCCTTGGGGCTGACTTTTTTTTTTTTTAACTTTTGCTAGCTTTGTAATTTAAAATACTTTTTTGTTTTCGTTCCCGATTCGTCCGTGGTTCTACACATACACAGACACACACACATAGACACACACACGCACGCGCACATACACACGCACATGCGCACAGTTGAATAAGTAATAATAATAAAAAAAAAAAAAAGAAAGTAGGAATTTTCCAGTTCATTCAGGGACCATTTTTCCTCTTATTTCTCTTCAATTTATATAATGTTGAAAACAAAGACTGATGTGAAGAAGGCACTGATCAGACAATTCTTTTAACCACTCAACTTCTGAGGAGCACTTAGGTTGATTGCATATTTTGTATGCTCAGAATAATTATCACTCCTCAAGCGTGTGCTTAGGCATCTTTGATGTGTTGAATTCATGTCTTTCATGAACTTCTGATTCAAATGACAGATCTACTTTTAAGTTTTTAAGGAGCCCTTCATACAGTCGCTCATAGTGACCTCTAGTTTACAACAGTGTACAGACCTTTTCTCCACATTCTTGCCTGTGTTCCTAATCTTTTTGTCTGTTGTTTTAGGTCTAAGATGATCCCTACTGTGAGTTTGATTTCCATTTTGCTGGTGATTCACAATGTTCCCTGCCTTTTCACATACCTACCCGCTGGCTATTCACAGGTCACTGAGTTGTTTTGTGTTCCACATATATTTTGGATTTAAACCTCTTCTTGGATATATGGTGTGCTATTCAATCTCAAACAAATAGTATTGCACATTGCAGTTTGGCTCACAGCAATACTGTATCTAGTTAATAGCATCAATCAGTCTTTCTGCACCAAACCTCTCACAATCAGATTACCCTAACCTCCTGCATACTAAACATGGCTTTTATGTCCCTGTGATTTGTAACACTTCACTTTCCATTTTGTAGGAACAATTGTAGATATTTATTTGCATTTAAATGATAGCAAGGAGTCTCTGTTGCACTGTGTGCTTTGTAGAAAGCACCTTTAAAAATAATTTCAACATTTAAAAAATGTGCCAATCAAAAATGTTTTCTTTATTCAAATAAGAAGTTGTATATGCTACAATGTGTCTGTAAATGTAAAACTTAGATTTATAGATCCAGACCGTGAGGATTTAAAAAATGTGCCAATCAAAAATGTTTTCTTTATTCAAATAAGAAGTTGTATATGCTACAATGTGTCTGTAAATGTAAAACTTAGATTTATAGATCCAGACCGTGAGGGTAAAAACAATGGCCCACATCATGTGGCTCATTCATTATGGGGTATCTTTATCATAATGGACTAGGATTGCATTCCCATCCAGATCACATCTAAGAATTGTAGAGGAAAGCCTATTCTTGAAGGAGATTGAACACATGAAAATCTGCTTTGGTGAATATTTGCAGAATATTAATGTTTGACATGAATAATGAGCATTTGCTCAAGTTCAGATAAAATATAGTGAAACAATGCTTGAATGCAGATCTGACATTGTCTTGTTAACATAATGCTAACAAATGACCTTTCAAGTGTCTGGGATGAAGGCTTGCTGAAACATTAACTGAGAACTGAAGACTTCAAAGAATTGAAAGGTATGGCACACTAAATTGTTTGGTGAAGATGATTGCCTTATAGAAATATAATTTATGACAACCATAATTACAAGGTTTTTATTAGAAAAAAAACCTGTGGAGATCAATAACAAGAAAATAAAGCTTTACAAAAGTAGGCTAACTGTGATACATAAAACAAGATTTATTAACAAGTAAAAAAGGACTAAAATACACATACTCCTATTTAGGTGATTATTTTATTAGCATATAAAAAGAAACATCAAACTGCACAGTATGTTACTGAGATTTCCATCAGAAATGAAAGATCCCAGCTCCATAACTGTTGATTCGGCAATTTCATACTCTGATCCAGACATGGGAGACTCAGCCAGAGTTGAGACTGCTAGGGTAGCTAATTTTCTAATAGTAGTTATATGGCAAAAGTTATGATTTTTTTTAAACGTGAAATCTCATCATAGGCAATAATTTCCTAAACACAACATAAAATCCAGAAATTCTAAGAGCAACAATAATTAGATCTGTCTACACAAAAACTATCCTCTATGATTGAAAATCATCATAGACAAAGAACATATATACTACATATATATATTTTCTAAACATGCACAAATTCAGTATCCAATGGTAAAGAGTGAAAGGCTTATTCACTGAGGACATATAAACATAACTTCAGACAGGTAGCGACTGTCTACTAAGCTATAAATAAAAGTCCAAGGAAAACTCAAAAAGCTTAGTCTTAAAAATATGATAAAGTATCCTTTTCTCAACCCGCCACGCACAGGGACATGCGCAGTCCAGCGGGGACTCACCTCGACCTAGGTAAGCTCCACCCCAGCCCACCCCCAGAACTCCCAGGCAGCCCAAGGGACCCAGCTCCTCCCACCAGCCAGCCACGCCCCAGCTCCCCAGATTAAATAGTACCCCGCCGCGCACCACATCCTCCTTTTCCCCAACCCGCCAGGCACCATTAAGCATGCTCCCTTTCTCCATCCCGCTATCCTGCCTCACCTGGGATGTGTGCAGTCCAGCCTGGACCCAGGTAAGCTCCCCCCACCCCAAAACTTCAGGCCAAATAATTCAGTTCAGTGAATAAATGCACAGAAATTGAAAGAAGGTCTCAAGAGTTAAAATGACAATGCCCAAGTCAAAGAGAAACAACACCCAAGTAAGCAAATCTCCCACTGAAGGAATCAATCCCATAATGATAGAATCCAACCAGAACAAACCCAGGAAAATGGCCAAGAAAGCCTGATCCAGGGTATCGACTTTCAAAACATGATCATTACCATGTTCAATACTATGAAAGAGGAAATCCGGGAGGAATTAAATTACCACATCAATCGCTTTGAAAGGGAAAACAACAGACACTTGGAGAAGTTGAGAAAAACAGTTCAAGAAACAAAAACAGGCATAGAGCAGCTAAAACAGACTCAAGCAGAGTTAAAAACTGAACTAAAAGACAAGTTATCTTCAACCCAGAACTCCAGAGAGTCTTATCAGCAGAACAAACGAAGAAGCAGAAAACAGAATTTCAGACCTTGAAGACAAAGTGGGAATATTAGCCAACTCAATGGAAGAGATTGTTAAAGCCAAAAAGATACTCAAGAAAAATATTCAAGAGTTATGGGACACCCTGAAAAAACCTAACATGCGTATCTATGGAATACCAGAGCAAGAATCTCAAAATACCACACCTGAAGAAATTTTTAAAACCATCATCAAAGAAAACGTTCCTCATCTAAAAAAAGAGAGGCCCATCCATATACAAGAGGCATTCCTGCACCCCAAACAGATATGACCAAAATAGAAAATCGCCACGGGAAAAAAAAAGTCACTTTTAAAGTAAACCTATTAAAATAACAAATGACTTCTCAGTCGAAACAGTGAAAACAAGAAGAGCTTGGAGAGACATACTTCAAGTATTGAATGAGCAAAAATGTCAACCCAGGCTGATATACTCCTCAAAACTATCCATCATGATCCAGGGAGAAAGAAAAATCTTCTAGCACAAAGACAACTTGAAGGGATACATGTCCACCAAACCAGGCCTTCAAAAAAATGACAGAAATGATACTCAAGCTTGAAGAAAAACCAGGCATATCCAGGGGCACAGAAGGGAAGTATAATACTACCAAAACCTAAAGGTTAACAATATACTTACAAAAGCCACTAAACATAATAAATGTCTGGAATTAAAAATAGTTTCTTCATTATAACATTAAATGTTAATGGACTTAACTCACTGATCAACAGACACAGGTTATAAACTTGGATTAAAAATCACAATCCATCAATCTGCTGCCTGCAGGAAACCCATCTCACCACAAAAGATAGGCACATCCTAAAAATAAAAGGCTGGTCCAAAATTCTGCAAGCTAATGGAACCAGGAAACAGGCAGGGGTAGCCATTATGCTATCACACAAAGTGGACTTCAAACCAAAAAAAATCATAAGAGACACAGATGGATACTATATTTTAGTCAGAGGTACAATTCGCCAGGAAGACTTCACAATACTGAACATATATGCACCCAATACAGGCCCCCCCACATTCATTAAACAAACCCTAAAACATCTAAAGCAAGAAATCAATCCCAAAACAATAATTCTGGGGGATTTCAACAACGTCCTTTCAACATGAGATAGATCTACAGGTAAAAAACTTAACAGAGACACTTTGGAGCTTAATCAAACTCTTAGTGAAATGGACCTTACAGATATCTATCAAACTTTTCATCCACACACCAAAGAATACACATTTTTCTCAGCAGCACACGGAACTTTCTCCAAAATAGATCACATACTGGGCCACAAAACGAATCTACACATATACAAAAAAGTTGAAATTCTAGCCTGTGCCCTTTCAGACCACCATGGCCTAAAGCTGGACATCCACAACACAACAAACGACAGAAAATGCACTAACTCCTGGAAACTTAACACTATGATGCTGAATGAGAACTGGATTCAGGAAGAAATTAAAAAGGAAATTCAAGATTTCCTGAAAGTGAACGATAATGAAAATACAACTTACCAAAATCTCTGGGACACAATGAAAGCTGTCCTAAGAGATAAGTTCATAGCTCTTAATGCCTACATCAAAAAAATGGAAACATCAGAAATAAATAACTTAACAATGCAGCTTAAAGCTTTAGAGACACTAGAGCAATCCAATCCCAAAAGCAGTAGAAGAGAGGAGATTAGCAAAATAAGGGGAGAGATATCTGAAATCGAGATTAGGAAAACGATACAGAAAATCAACCAGTCAAAAAGCTGGTTCTTTGAAAAAATCGATGAGTGATACACTCCTAGCTAAATTAACGAAAAGCAAGAGAGAAAAAACCCAAATTAACAATATTAGAAATAAAAATGGAGTTATCACTACTAATGCCAAAGAAATCTAGAGAATTATAAATCATATTTCAAAAAATTATACTCTGTGAAATTTGACAACAAAAAAGAGATGGATGAATTCCTAAGTAAACACAACTTACCTAAATTGAATCAGGAAGTTGTGAATTATTTAAATAGTCCTATAACATATGAGGAAATTGAGGAAGTAATCTCAAATCTTGCCACCAAAAAATGTCCTGGACCAGATGGATTCAGCACAGAGTTCTACCAGACATTTAAGGAGTTAATAACACCAATACTCCTTAAACTGTTCCATCAAATAGCAAAGGAAGGAACACTACCAAATTCCTTCTATGAAGCTAATATTGTTTTAATCCCAAAACCTAATAAAGATTCACTTAAAAAATAAAACTATACGCCAATCTCTCTGATGAACACAGATGCAAAGATTCTCAACAAAGTCTTAGCAAATCAGATTCAAAAACATATCAAAAAGATCATTCATGGAGACCAAGTAGGCTTTATCCCAGGCACACAAGGTTGGTTCAACATATGCAAATCAATAAATGTAATTCATCATATAAACCAGTCCAAAGTCCAAGACCACATGATATTCTCGATAGATGCAGAAAAAGCTTTTGACAAGATCCAACAGCCTTTTATGATCAAAATGCTAGAGACAGTTGGAATGGAAGGAACCTTTATCAATATAATAAAAGCTGTATACAACAAGCCCACAGCAAGGATTATGCTCAATGGGGAAAAACTTGAAGCATTCCCACTTCCATCAGGACCTAGACAAAGCTGTCCACTCTCACCACTTCTATTCAATATTGTACTTGAACTCTTAGCTGAAGCCATAAAACAAGAAAGGGACATAAAAGGGATTCAAATCGGCAAGGAAGAAGTCAAGCTATCCCTATTTGCAGATGACATGATCTTATACCTGAGTGATCCCAAAAACTCTACCAGGAAGCTCCTGGAACTAATTGAGAAGTTCAGCAGAGTAGCAGGATACAAAACAAATGTACAAAAATCAGTGGCATTCCTATATGCCCAGAATGAAAGAAGTGAAAAAGCCCTGAGAAAAACAATCCCATTTACTATAGCCCCTAAAAAAATGAAATACCTTGGTATAAACCTAACCAAGGAGGTAAAAAACCTTTACAATGGAAACTTTAAAACCCTAAAGAAAGAAATTGCAGAAGACACCAGAAGGTGGAAAGACCTCCCATGTTCCTGGATTGACAGAATCAACATCGTAAAAATGACCATCCTACCAAAGGCAATATACAAATTCAACACTATACCAATTAAAATCCCAAAGCAATTCTTTAAGAAATTGACCAAACAATCTCAAAATTCATATGGAGGCACAAAAGACCCAGGATAGCAAAGACAATCCTGAGTAACAAAAACACTGCTGGAGGTATCACCATACCAAACCTGAGTCTATATTACAAATCCATAGTTATAAAAACAGCCTAGTACTGGCTCCAAAATAGACACACAGATCAATGGATAAGGGTTGAAGACCCAGATATAAGCCCACACGATTACAGCCATTTGATCTTTGATGAAGGGGCCCAAAAAATTCAATGGAAAAAGAACAATATCTTCAACAAATGGTGCTGGCAAAACTAGATCTCCACATGCTGAAAATTAAACTGGACCCGTACTTGTCACCATGTACCAGACTCAATTCCAAATGGATCAAGGACCTTGGTATAAAAACCATAGTTGAAAGGATAGGGAACTCCCTCAAGCTGATTGGGCTAGGCCAACAGTTCCTAATAGATGGGATCTTGTGAAATTAAAGAACTTCTGCTCAGATAAAGAGATTGTAACAGGAGCTCAAAGGCAACCCACAGAGTGGGAGAAAATCTTCACTAACCACATATTTGACAGAGCTGTATTATCCAGAGTGTACAAAGAACTTAGAAAACTAAACACCAAGGAAACTAATGGCCCAATTGAAAAATGGGCCCTGGAACTTAAAAGAAACTTTACCAGGGATGAAATTAAAATGTCTAACAAATATCTTAAAAAATGCTCCACTTCCTTAGCCATCAGGAAAATGCAAATCAAAACTTCCCTGAGATATCATCTCACCCCGGTCAGGATGGCAAAAATCCACAATACAAACAACAACAAGTACTGGAGAGAATGTGGAGAGAGGGGAACTCTCCTACATTGCTGGTGGGAATGCAAGATCATACAACTACTCTGGCGAACCGTCTGGAGATTCTTAAAGAAATTAAAGATTGAAATGCCATATTACCCTGCTATTCCACTTTTGGGAATAACCCCACATACAGCAAAAGTTCTCCTCGATAGCACAAGCACAACCATGTTCATAGCAGCACTGTTTACAAAAGCAAAGTCATGGAATCAACCCCAATGTCCAACAGTTGACGAGTGGATAAGGAAACAATGGTACATCTATACAATGGAGTACTACTCAGCCATCAAAAACGATGAATTACTGGAATTTGCTGGGAAATGGATGGAATTAGAAATAATTATATTGAGTGAAGAATCCCAGGCACAGAAAATTAAGCACTGTATGTACTCCCTAATAGGTGGCTCATAGTACCAAACCCACTTAGAGACACTCAAAAATAAATCTCTGTAATATCTACAGTAATTGCAAAGATTATAAACGGGAGGGATAGGGAAAGAGGGACACACTAATAACAAGGAGAGAGAGGACCATGTTACAGCAGAGAAAATAGGCCACCATCAAGGACTGGTTAAGTACACAGACTTTCCTTCCTGATCATTTACAACTGATGGGGTGTGATCTCACCAGAAGGGGAGGGCGTATAGTATGGCAGATAGAAAGAAACCATTTGGCAAATGGGTGATTGACCCCTCCCAACACCGCGGTTTCCTACTTTTATTACATCTACCTTTGAATATACTCTTATAACAAGACTCTAATTTAACAGGCTTTTATCTCTGGCCAGGGCGTGATATCCAATACCCATCAGGATGGAGTAAAGGGCATTGCAGGAGCAGCAAAACTGAAAAAAAAAATCAACGAACCATAATCCAGAATATCAGAGACTCTGTATCAACTACTTGTAACCCGACCAGCCTAATCTCTCCCCATCCTGAAGCTCAGGGAAATTTGCGGAAAGGAGGCGGTAAGAGTGTAAGAGCACAAGGATGGGAGGAGTAACGATACGCAAGAATCACCACACAAGCTAGGGCCGAAGCAATTATAATTGGACTTTGCATGCTCTGCGCAATGTCCTTCACACTATTGACCCCACAAAGTCTAGAGTTTGCTAAAGGCTCTAGGATCCTTGAGGCAAGGGACTGACAGCCATAGTAGTGTTCCTATGCTTAAAGGGAACACAGGAAACGGTTCTGGGAAATGCCCCTGGGGAGGCATAGGAGAGGAGGACCCAGAGGAGAGTTTGGCATGTTCATTAAAGGATGCTCGGGGGATGGGAGGGGGAGACACTGGGGGATGGGGAGGGAAGGGGGGATGGGGGACACAGGGGGATGGGGGATTAGAGGGAGGGGGGGACCAATATACCTGTTAAGTTTGTATGAGTGGAAATAAAAAAAAATGATAGACTAAAAAGTTCAATGATTAAGGACTCCAGAGGCCACAAACTATAGACAAAACCCATCCCCTGTACAATTAGTTCAAACATACCCATGAAACAAACAAACAACAACAAAAAAAAACAGCCTTGTCTGGAGGCGTGCATAAAGGGAGGGATTTGAATATCAAGAGATATCACAATTATTTGTCTGTAATATCCAGCCATCAGCTGAAATTTTTAACATATGAAGAAATTTGAAATAATCACCAAGGGCACCTGGATTTCAGACATTCCAAAGAAGCATTTCAAAGCAGTAACTAAAAACAAGTGTAAAACTAGACGGGAATTATATTTAAGAGTTAAATAAAATTAAAATAGCAATGACAGATCAAATAGAAAAAAGTTATTAAGGAAATCTAAAATGTGAAAGGTATAGATTCTGTAATTGAACAGCAAAATAACTGAAATAAAATCTTGCTAATTTTAGTAGTTTCTTCAAGAAAAGAAATAATCAATGAACCTGAGGTCAGAACAACACAGTTTATCCAGTGTATCAGCCGCTTTTCTCATCACTGTGACAACATACCTCAGTTTAGAAAGGGTTTATTTTACTCAGTTTGAGGCAATGGAGATCATCATCGCAGGACGGATGGCAGCAGAAGTGTCAGATAGCTGCTCCCATTATGTCTGCATTCAGAAAATAGAATGGACAGGAAGTAGAGCCTGACTATTGAACCTCACAGCCCACCCACAGTGATCTACTTCCTGCAATAAGACTCTATCTCCTAACGGTTCCTCATCTCACCATCCTATGGTTCCAGATTCTATTAAGAACCTCTAACTGGTGCCAAATGTTTGAACACATGAACCTATGGCTGACATTTCACATGTACTCCAACCTGAAGAAAAGAAAGTGGAAAGAAAAAGAAGAATGATTGCACAATCTGTTGCATTGCTCAAGATTCAACATTTCTAACAAGCAAAATGGTAAAAAAAAGAATAATTTAAAAATGTGAAATATTAAATTCTTAAATTATTCATGCGTTCAAAGCACTTCCAAACATTTTAAGAGAATTCAGATATGTGCATGTGCTAAAAATAATGTTCATTCTATTAACTTCAACAGTTTCTTAAATTATATTTAGCTGAATCTCCCTTCAGTAAAGAGACAACAGATTCCATTCTCCCATAACAGTAGACTTCTCTTTAAAGCTCTGTACTTGGCACCTTTGCCTCTCCATCTGGATCTGAATGTGGACATCCTTTCTGCTCCCATTTGATTCCTCTCAGCTTCTTCTTCATGTAAAATGAAAAAATCAGGTTCATTGAGATAACAGTGATCAAAATTCAGAGGCCAATAAATGAACGTACACTACCAGTAATAAGATGTCATTAATAGAAGCTCACTTAGTAACTTTGAACAATATCATACTCTGACTTAGAATTGTCGGACACAGAAGTGGAAGGAAAGTCTGAAGGATATAATCTACAGCAATTACCACTAGCAATTTACTCACCAAAAAAGAAGCACACTGAAAATTAATTAACTTCTACCATCTGAATCATTGCGTTTCGCTAATGTACAATGCGTGAATCACAAGTATCCTCATCAATATTTCAGTTGTATAGATTATGTATAGATTATAGGCAGAATTTGCCATTCTTCTTCCTGACCATTTATTTCTTACTTATTTTAGAATGATTGAAATTTGAAACCTTTTTTTCCTTGGATCAGAAACATTTATGCAATATTGTTGTGGGTAACATTTACAGTATCAAATATCTCTTGCCTTGGGCGGTGGGAGCTTTAGCGGAATACATTAACATGGCTCCTGTCTGCCTTTAAAAGCCATTGATAATGAATCTACACACAGCCAAGAGGCCTTTGGTGTCTCCTTCCTTAATAATTCATTAAGTTAAAATATTTCTAACCCATTTTTTGTGCTTGACTAGACAGGAAATACAAGTTCATGGAGGCAGGCCATTTCTGTCCCTGATATTGAGCCCTGTTGAATGAAAAGAAATGGTTTACATATTTGATATTCAGTGTTACCCCAGGAAGCTACACTAAAAAGGTATTTATTTCTTCGGTATCATCAAAAACAATGAACTACACTTCAATTTTTTAGTGTTTTGATGGAGAAATGAGACAAAAATAAACATTGTGGCACATTTTCTCTACATGCATCAAAAGTAGAGGAATCGAAGGCAGAAAAATAATTCTTAAATTCACACTTGTTCAGGCAAGCCATCTTATAAAAAGAATGGAAAACAGGTTACTGGAGATGTTCTGCCATCACTATAGTTCCCAACTCAGTATCCCCATCGCTCTGCATGCTACCAGTATATATAGGTGCATCTCTGTGTAATGAACTGACTTCTAGCAATGCTGAATAACTCCAAATCTAGCAATGCTGAATAATTCCAAATCTATCCTAAATTTGGTTCTCAGACTTATTCAAGGTATATTTCAAACATGCATAATGCCAGGCTAAAGATAAAAATTAATTCTGTTTCAATGGAGAGAATATGAAGGTTTTCAGAAAAACAGTGCACATAGTTACAATTAAAGCAGACCAACATTAATATTAAGAATTTCCATTAAATGAGAAAATTGGTTTTAACTATTTAATTTTAGTAATTTTATAAATTTAATAATTTAATTTAAAAATCAAAACTGTGATTTAGACAATTTTTACACAAAAATTTAGACAAATTTTTAAAAAGCTCAAGAAAACAATTTTCCTAAAATTCAAATGCAGAAGTATCCTTACATGAGTCAATTGAGGAAGATATTGCTATCCAACATTCCAACAGCATTTTGAAACAAATTCAAGAAAAGTTTTTCATAGAATCACTTTAATATGCTCTTCAAATATGCAAAACATAGCCATAGTTTCTCTTTCCTTCTTTCCTTTCCTTCTTTCCCTTTCCTTCTTTCCTTCTTTCCTTCTTTTTCTTTCTTTCTTTCCTTCCTCCCTCCCTCTCTCCCTCCCTCCCTTCTTTCTCTCTTTCCTTCCCCCCTCCCTCCCTCTCTCCCTCCCTCCCTTCTTTCTTTCTTTTCTTTCTTTCTTTCTTTCTTTCTTTCTTTCTTTCTTTCTTTCTTTCTTTCTTTCTTTCTTTCTTTCTTTCTTTCTTTCCTTTCTTTCTTTCTTTCTTTCTTTCTTTCGTTCTTTAGTTCTTTCGTTCTTTCTTTTTTTTCTTTCTTTCTTTCTTTCTGTCTGTCTCTCCAATCTCTCCATCTCTGTTTATTGTCTGGAATACTTACTGAATAGGTATAAGGTAGTTTCCTGCATCTGGTTGAATGACCGCTTCTTTGTTCTACTGAAGTGTGCATGACCATGCCTGTTCAGGTAAGGCTCAATCTTTCCTAGATCAGAAATAAAAGTACAGGAAAGCAGGTCTATTCCATTTCCATCCATGCCATTTAAATAAAGTGAAAGTTTATAGAATGAAAAGATGCTGCATTTCACATCTGGAACCTCACTGTTACTATGATAAAATACCCAGACAATTGCAGCTTAAGTAGGAGGATTTGTTTGGGCTCACAGTTCAAGACTACAGTTCATTACAGAGGTGGAGTCACAGTAGAGGGGTCTTAAGGTAAGTGAATGCATTGCATCCATAGTATATTGCATCCTACTTTTATACAGACCAGGACCCCATGCCAGGGAATGTTGCAACCTCTATTGGGCAAATTATTCCCCTACGAATCCCCCTAGAAACCTGTCTCCTAGATGACTCTAGATATCATCATGTTGACAACACAGGTTCACTATCACAATGGAGCAGGTCAAAGTCTTTCTATTATTTCAGAAGAAATAAGTGCATATACAAATGCTCTGTTTGACACTGGGTGACTGTGACCATGGAGCAATTAGTATGGTTTAAATGTGAATTGTCCCCCAAAGACTTATGTGTTTTAAAATTTGTTCCCCAGTTGGTAGAACTCTTTGGGAAGGCTATAGAATGTTTAGGAGGTGGAGCCTTTCTGGAGGAAGTATCTCATTATAGGTGGGCCTTAAGATGTCAAAGCCTGAACCGTAAAAGAAAATCAACAACCATAGTCCAGAACTTCAGAGACTCTATATCAACCACCTAGAACTAGGCCAGCCTAATCTCTTCCCATCCTGAAGCTCAGGGAAATTTGCGGAAGAGGGGGCGGTAAGATTGTAAGAGCACAAGGATGGGAGGAGCAATGATAGGCAAGATACTCCACACAAGTTAGGGCCGAAGCAATCATAAACTGGACTTTGCATGCCCTGCAATGTCCAACACACTACGGACCCCACAAAGTCTAGCATTTGCTAAAAGCACCAAGATCCTTGGAGGCAAGGGATTGACAGCCAAAATAGTGTTCCTATGCTTAAGGGGAACAAAGGAAAGGGTTCAGGGATGTGTTGCTGGGTCCTTGTACGTCATCGGAGAGGGGGACCCAGAGGAGAGTTTGGCATGCACATTAAAGGATTCTCTGGGGATTGGGGGAGGGGAGGCACTGGGGGTGGGTAGTGAGAAGTGAGGGGACGGGGAGCAGGGGGGTCAGGGGGAGGAGGAGGGAGGGAAGGAACCAGTGTACCTATTAAGTTTGTATGAGCGGAGATAATAAAAAAAAAGATGTCAAAGCCTGGTCAGTACTTTCTCTTTACTTCCTGAAAAGGCTGCAAGGTGACAGTAGTCCTCCTGATCGTTATCATGTCTTCTCTGCCTCTCACCATGCTTTCCTCACCATGATGGACTCTATCACCTCTGGCTACTCAGAGGAGGACTCTAACTATATGAGGACAGCAGAGCTCATTGCTTTGCCAACCATCATGAATGGAGAAGCAAATTCTTCTGGCAATTTTAACTGGGGTATCAGGGTCATCAAAGAATACACATAGAGCCAAACGTTGGACAGAATAATGCTTCATTAGACATGGCAGAATCAGAACAAAATGCAACCAGAGCTCTCTTCCTTGCAGTCTTATGTTCCATAGCTTTCAATTAGTGTGGGATTAGTTTGAGGTCAGTGATATTCTATGAAATATGCCCCGTTGAGGAGACTCTGCTAAGTTGTGCAAGATCTCGGTTTCCTTTGCCTCATCCCATCCATCCAGACTAGTCATGAAAGAAATCTGATGAATATTGCCTAAAATTCTTAAGCTTTTCAAACTCTTTTTTCTAATATCATCTTAGTGTATATTTGTACTAAATTTTTATAAATGCACTTTAAGAAGTTATGTCACTATAGTTAAGGAAGAGTGGAATAGATGACTTCTGACTATTCAGAAGCCAAATTTTTGGGCTGTTAGACCAGAGCCAAATTTTTGGGCTGTTAGACCAGAGCAATCTCTTAATTCCATCTCCCATGAATTAATAGCATGGAGATTTCTTTCCATCACTATAATTCCCAACTCAGTAATCACATCCATCTAGATATATCAGAATATATACCTCTGTGTCATGAACTGACTTCCAGCAATGCCAAATAACTCCAAATCTACTCCAAATTTTGTTCTCAGACTTGTTCTAGACTGCAATTCTAGCCTCGACAGAGTGCAGAAACAAATCTTATGTTGAATAAATGTGCAGCTAACATGGACTTGGAAAAACGAAAGAGCCAATTAATTGAGTTACCACCGTCCTATAGATACAAGAAAAACTGAATCTAATGAAAGAAATTTATTTATTTACTTATATTTATTTAGTTTGGACTTAGTCATATTTTAACTCTTAAAATTAGCCTCAAAGTAATAAGCTTCTATGCGGATTGTCACATATTCATTTCTGTTAACGCCCCCCCTTCTCCTTACCCTCCTTCTATGGGATACCTTTGCCTCCAGGTATCCTTCCTTACATTTTGTTCCTTTATCTTTTCTACCCTGATTCCTTAAAGTCTTTTTTTTTGTGGTCTAATGTCATAGGACACTTTCTTACTTCCACTGAGATATGCATATTAACAATTTGAGACTAGGATCAGAGAAAACAATTTGAGACTAGGATCAGAGAAAATACAGTGTTTGCATTTCTGAGCCTGAGTTAACTCATTTAAAATAATGTTTTCCAGTTTCTTCTTTTTTCCTGCAAAGTTCATTTTTCTTTAGAGCTGGAAAAGTTCATATATACATATGTATGTATTGTATTTTTCATTATCCATTCAACTGTTGATGGACAGCTAGGCTAACATAATTAAAATAATTTAGGAAATTATGTTTGTGTCATTGGTTATATAAAATAATCTGTGAAACAAATTATATAATAATATATTGTTATATATAATATATAATATTGTATTATATATTGTATTATATTATAAAATATTATATAATAATTACATAATAATAATCTGTGAAACAAAGGGGCAGAATCAGAACAAACCAGAAAGTCCTGAATTTCATTCAATATGTAACGATATGTCAAGAATATAATGCAAATACATCATAAGATATTAGGAATTTCCAACCCAAATGCCCAACAGTTGACGAGTGGATAAGGGAAATGTGGTACATTTATACAATGGAATACTACTCAGTCATCAAAAATGATGAATTAATGCAATTTGCTGGGAAATGGATGGAATTAGAAACAATTATATTGAGTGAAGTGTCCCAGGCACAGAAAATTAAGCGCCATATGTACTCCCTAATAGGTGGATCTAGTACCAAACCCACTTAGTGACACACTCAAAGACAAATCTCTGTAATACCTATAGTAATTGCAAAGATAATAATCAGGGAAGGAAGGGGAAGGAGGGCCTCACCAGAAACAAGGAGAGAAGGGATCATGCTACAGCAGAGAAAATAGGCCACCATTAAGGACTGCAAGTAAGTAATAAGACATATGGTTAAGATCACAGACTTTCCTTCCTGGTCACTTGCATCTTTATGGGATATGATCTCATCAGAAAGGGAGGGCATAGAGTCTGGCAGATAGAAGGTTACCATCTTGCAAATGGGAGACTGTCCTTCTCACAGCAGTCTCCTACTCTTATTGCATCTACCTTTGAATCTACTCTTATAATGACTCTATTTTAACAGCCTTTTATCTCTGGCCAGGGGTGACATCCAGTACCCATCAGGATGCAGCCAAGGGCGGTGCAGGAGCAGAAAAAGTGGGAAAAAAAATCAACAAACCATAATTCAGAAAATCAGACTCTCTACATCAACTACCCAGAACCAGGCCAGCCTAATCTCTCCCCATACTAAAGCTCAGGGAAATTTGTGGAAGAGGGGGCGGTAAGATTGTAAGAGCCTCGGGGCTGGAGAGGTGGCTCAGGGGTTAAACCTCTGCCTTGCAGGCGGAAGGCCCTGAGTTCGGATCCTAGACCACACGTATAGACGCCAGGCGGAAGCAGGGGCAGCCTGCGTTTCTGGTCCTGGTAGGGCAGAGCCTGTGAATCCCCGGGCAGAGTAAACAAGGAGGAGGTGGAGGCGGTCCATGGTGGTTTCCGAATTCGTCCGTGGTTCTACACACACACACACACACACACACACACACACACACACACACACGTGAGCACATATGCATACGTGAACAATTGAATAAAAAAAAAGATTGTAAAAGCCTAAAGATGGGGAGGAGCAAGATACTACATACAAGTTAGGGCCGAAGTAATCATAATAAGACTTTGCATGACCTGAGCAATGACCAACATATCATTGAATCCCCAAAGTCTAGCATGAATCACAGGCACTATGATCCTTAGAGGCAAGCGATTAACAGCCACAATAGTGTTCCTATACTAAAGGGGAACACAAAAAAGAGCTCTAGGCAAAGCTACTGAGTTCTTACACCTCATCAGAGAGGAGGACCCAGAGGGAAATTTGACACGCACACAGTAGGATGCTCCAGGAATGGGGCAGAGGCACTGGGAAAAGGGAGGAGGGGGAGAAGGGAAGGAGAAAGAGGGATATTAGGAATTTGAGCACAATATTATAAACTGGGATGAGTAACTTGATGGAAAGCATAATCATGGAACTGTATCCCAAAGGGTAAACTATAAGAAGGAAAGATAATTCAATTTAACATGTGACCAATAGGGAGACAGGTACAAAATCAACTGTGGAAGAGTTCCTTTAATCTTCATTATACATGACAGAGTTAAGGAAATGAAGAACCAGAAAAAAAGGAACTAATAAAATAAGTGCTATGGTTTCTGTCAGGGTTGGAGAGGAGTTTCCTTTACTGAACCTAACTGCATTGCTGATTTCTTGAGCAGCCATGCCTGTGAGTGGTGATGGAGAAAAAGGAAGAGCAATTCATGGGAATGCTGAATACATAAACTATGGAAACTAATTTTGAATAATTTATTCGTAGAATCCTTTTCTGGGATATTTCTGGGACTTCTCATTGAAATTTCCTATTCCCAAACTGTGAATGAAATCAAAAGCATAGAGATTGTTTGTGTGGTGAAGTCCACTCCATAATACCAGAAATACTGTTGTTAACTAGTACAAGAACTCAACAGCTGAATGCCAAGAGTGGTGCTCATTCATGCTGGGAAATATGAAAGAACTGAAATTATATAGAGAGAGGAAAATTTGTGCTTCCCATGCTCAGTGGCTTCTAAGACGATGTACTGCCATTGCCAGTACATCTCAAATAGTAAACATGGAGGCAGATGATGACACA
Organism: Typhlomys cinereus; assembly: GCA_023101885.1. Lineage (NCBI taxonomy): Eukaryota > Metazoa > Chordata > Mammalia > Rodentia > Platacanthomyidae > Typhlomys > Typhlomys cinereus. The sequence continues at coordinate 642,142 of JALPQD010000213.1, forward strand.
AGACTGAGTTAAACCAAGAGAGCCTTTCATTCTAAATGTGTTTGATAGTCTCTGAGTTTCTTGGGATGCTTATACGCATTATCATAAAGTCAAAGAGCTGAAATGACAGCTCATGCTTCAGAATTCATTTCTCAAAGAGTTTGTTTCCTCCTTTAGCTTTGCTTTTGAGCTACTGGTACTCTGACTCAAATCTTCAAATTAAATGTAATATCCACCATCTTTTAAGAACGTCTACTGTTAAAGTTGTGTCCCACAAATCCTATGAAAAATCTCATTCCTCAGCCTTTCCTCATCTGGAAAGTGAGGACTAAAAATCATAAGCATTTTCCTATTCCTATTAGAGGGGTCCATAAAACCATGCTAAAAGACTTAAACCAGCAGGTATGAGGAAAGGATGATACAAGTCAAAAGTCCAGGCTACCTGCCACCATCCTCAGCATACTTAATCTCATCCCCAGAGTTAGTTGGCATTCAGCAACACTGCATATGTGTGTGGGGAGTTATTGTTGATGAAGGATAAAATGAGTCCTAAATGGACTCATTTAGGAGTGAAGGCCAGAGCTTCTCAGTGAGTATCAATATGCACTATGACATAAATATAGCTAGCAGCCTGAAAGATGCACCCATCGATCCTTGTCCTATGGAGCATGGCTGGCATCCCGCAATTATGAAGAGCTGAGATGACTGAGATGTAGTGAGAAGATCAGCAGATCTAATCCCAATGGCTCTCCCAGGATATTAGTGCTACTTTCATTCACTAGGGAATTGCATGAGTTTTCCTTGGGAGCATTTCATCAATAAGATATAAAATATTGGGATGGTGTGTTGTGGCCTGAGGAAGGGCAACTTGGCATGCCACAGAGGCCTGAACACCCAGAAGAACAGAAAAGCCAGATGGAACCCTGAGGTCCAGAGAAGCAGCCAGGCAGGAGGGTGGGAAGGAGTGGAATGGATTGATGAAGAGAAGGGAGGTAGATGGGAGGGAGAGGGGAGAAAGGGAAGCAGAGATAAGTACTCAATATGCTCGTAAAACTAAAAAAAAAATAGAATTAATTAATTAAAAATTGAAAAATAATAAAAATATATATTTATAACAGAAAAGTTGGGATGGACATAGAGGAGTAAATGAAGTGTTCTGTGGGTTTTTTCCAGGTTCCCTGGGCGATCCTGTCCTGTATTTTGGAGTGTTTTTCAGGTTTTTTCTTGACTTTTACTTTTGAGAAAGGAGATTTAAGAGCAAACGACAGAGAGACAGATAGAAATAGATAGATTTTATAGTGTGTGTGTACATATAAATATATGTGTCTATGCATAAACACATTTATAACCATATTCATATTATGGCTATATGATACTCTTCTTTCCAAAAAGAATATGTAATGTCAGAGACAAAAATCACTTATGAAATAAATGAAATTCATATCACTTATAAAAAGTACATATCTTTCCTTTCCTTAGATATAAAAGCTGCATTTTTCAGCACCTGGTCCATACCCTCACATCATCTTCAGTCCTGTTTTCTTTAATTTTATTAAGTGTTCATAGTTCCTAAGAGAAGTCAAAAGATCAAAAAAATGGGTTCAAAAACGTATTTAAAAGGTTAGAAAAAATACAAGATTCATGATCATGAATGTTATTTTGCTTTCAGATACAAAACCCTGAATTACTACTCATTCTTGAAGCTGTGGCTAAGTGTTTAGGGTAGAGTTTGCACACCTTCTCTCATTAAGCTGTTTCTTCATGTCAAGGAGTATGACTATCTGTTCACAATCCAATCTTTTATCTTTATTTTTAGAAGATCCTATAATCATCTCAAAAGCTCTTGCTTTTTTCAGCTGGGCAGCTCTGATTTCCTTGTTCTCAAAAAACCTGTCAGATCACCTGAGTTCCGTCCATTGAGCTAGGGAGGAGTGACAAGGCAGGGACAGGTTGTAAATTGGCTTGATAAAGCGCGTGTTCCTATTCGAGCAGACTGGACAAAGCAGTGGAATGAAAAGCCATGCATTCTGCTGCTCTGAATACCAAGCAGACAGCCAGAGAGGATGGAAGCAGATGAAGTCCACAGGATTGATGACAGATATGCTCAGGAGAATAGGAAGCAGGGAAACTTCTCATTCTGAGAAGCAGTGTTGGCAGCAGCGGCTGGGGGTCAGTAATGAAGCTGAATACATAGAATACCCACCACTGTATGGAAGGATGAGAGAAACACACCCTTGTGAGCAAAGAACGACTTCATGAGAAATGGGCTTAAAGACACAGAAAAGTAAATTGTAAGGGTCAGGAACAGGGAGAACCCCCGAAAGGAAGAACTATGCACACTCCTGACTGGAAATAGTTCCAGGCACTAGGAATGGTCAATTTCGCTCTTGGTTTACAGTAGCTCAGCATGTTCTTATTTCTTCACAGATCATGTGATTTGTGTCTTATCCAAGACTTGAAATGTGTTCTATGAATATACTTTTGTGTGAATTAATATGGAAACTGTGTGTGTGTGTGTGTGTGTGTGTGTTGCAATCACATTACTTGGGGATAAAGCACCATTTTACAAGCTATTTGTCAAGTAAAGAGGACCACACTGCCTGACAATGGGTCAGAATTCTGTGTGTCTTAATCTCTCAATAGTTGTGAAAGATCTCACAATGTATCATTCTTATAAGCTAATCCATGCAACTACCAATGGTTTATGAATGCTGACAAGAAACACAAGACTCTGGAGAGAAGTCTAAAGAAGCATTGTGTGCATCAGCCTGTGTGGATGATTGCTCTTGCCCACTGTATAGCTTATCATTGCACTTCCGTGACAGTGCATCTAAAGTGAACTTAAAGGAAGAGATGTCTGTTTGGACTCCTGTTTTCAGACGTTTAAGTCCTTTGAGAGTTGGTTCTGTGAAATTGATCCATTCAGGTCTATGGAGAGGATTATATCTCAGGACTGTGTGTGGGGAGCAAACTCATGCCAGCCAGGAAGTAAAAAGCAGACAGGAAGTGTTGGGCATCCCATATCACCTGCAAGAATATTTTTCCAATGGCCGAACTTCCTCTCACTGAGACCCACCTCTTATGGGTGGGTGTATGTGGTAAATACATGTGGGTAGTAAGTACAAGTGTGTACATTTATGTATATATGTATGTATATATGTAGTAGTTTGTATGTAGTCACATGTGTGTACTAGTGCCTGTTTGTAGAGATTCAAAATTTATGTCACATTTTTCCTTGGTTTTTCCTCCTTATTTTTATTTAAGGTACATGGAAACCCAGAGCTTGCCAATCAGTTAAACCAACAGCCAGCTTGCCCTGGAGATTCCCTCTAGGCCTCCCAGGGGCTGGGTTTACACTCATTCCCGCGTGGCTTTTATGTGGGTTCCAGGAATCTGAACACTTGCCCTCATGCTTATAGAGCAAGCACCTCATTCCCAGAGTCATCTCTGCAAGCAAGATTCCATCTCTTAAAAGTTCCAACACCTCCCAACAGCACCACTGACTGAAAACTAAGCCCTCAACACATGGGTCTTTGATGAACATTCAAAGTCAAACCACAGTAGCTGCCAACAATCACAGGATGACTGCAGATGAGACATGATAACTAGATGTACATAAGAAGGCTTGTGTTTCAGGGGACAAACGGTAAGCCAAAGCAACCTGATTCTTTCATGGTAGAGAGAGGGCATCTACATCCTTTCTCTGGAGGAAGATGTTGACCCTATATTCTGGGGAAGGTATTGCTTTGATTTGTTTTGTTTTATTTTGTTTTGTTTTTGAGATAGCATCTCCTGTAGCTCAGATTAGTCTCAAACTCTTTATGTAGTTGGGCTAGTCTTGAACTCATGACCTTGTTACCTCTACCACTTCAGTTCTAGAATTATAGGCATGTGTCACCATGACCCTCTTGAGATACTGTTTCTTCTTCCAAGTGTGTTTGCTGAATTTGTATTCCAAAATGAAGACAGTGTATGAATCTTTAAAAGATATAAAAATGCAATTTTCTAACTTTATGGAAGTCTCTCTTCCTCTTTCTGTAGCTCATATTTAATATATTTAAATAAAAAAGTGGTTAAATAAGATCAAATCTAAGAAAATTTATGACAATAAAATTAGCATGAGTGCTTCAGGTTTTTTGAAGAACAATTTCATGATGATTCAGCTTTTCAAGGTCTAATCATCTCAGAAGGGCATTCTTACATCCAAAACATCAGCAATAGTTGGAATTTCAACATACATACATGTATATACACAGGTGTGTATATGCATACATGCATGTAATGAGTATGTACACACATGTACGTGCACACACATATATGCAGACATATGCACCCACACAGACAGTACTTCAGCAAAAGTGATTTTTTCTCTAGCTTTGTGTGTGTGTGTGTGTGTGTGTGTGTGTGTGTGTGTGTGTGAAAGCCCAGGGGAATAAAATCCCATGTTAGAATGAAAGGTAAGCTGTGATTAAAACAACATGGCTATATTCTTTCTTTCCTATCCTCTCAAATAAATTACAAATACATTTTCCCTAATTCAAAGACATGTCAATCAAATGACCTGCGATGTTATCTTGCTTGAAATTCTCCTTACTTTTAATCTTTTCTCCCTACTTTCATCATGAACTTGTGCGAGTGAAATGATGTACTGAAATAGAACCTACCAAGCAAAGCCCTGCTGATCCCTGTGAAACGAGACAGGCCACCAGGCTAAAGCCTAATGCATCTGCTTCCAGTCACCTTGGTGCCCTGCCAATGCCAACCACAAAGTGCTTGTGGTGGTGGCAGCTCTCAGATACCTCTGTGCTGGGGCTGGGTGGTCCTGTGAACCTGCTGACTGAGAGTTCTCAAGGGTCACCTTCAGGTCTGGAGTACCTTCATGAAGTGAAAAATGCTGCTGGCCTGATTTCTTTATTCTGTAATAACTGAGGACAAACCTTCACAGTCACCACATAGGTCACTGGTGTCTCAAGAAAAGATGAAAGTAAGCAATGAGACTGTTCTTATTTATTACCAGAACAATCTTTCTGTCTTCTCTCTCCACCTTTCTTTTTATCCCTCATTCTCTCCTCTCTCTCATCTCTCCCTCTGTCTCTCTGTCTCTGTCTCGCTCTTTTTCTGTGTGTGTGTGTAAGTGTATGTTCTCATGTGTGCATGGCATGCATGTGAAGGCCAGAAGACAACTTTCAGAAGTCAGTTCTCTCTTTCTGCCATGTGGACTTCTGGATATTGAAAACGGGTCACTAGATGCACAAGGATATCCTTTTACCTTCTAAGTTGGACTTCTGCTTTGTACAGTCTTTAGCAAAGTCTATGACTTTTCAACACCACAATAGTTGCTGGTTATCACCTCCCTCCTCCACACCTGACAAAGGTGAGAGACTATACTCTCCCAAGATTCTCCCAAGATTCATAGCTGCTAGATAAGCAAGTAGCAACTTGAGAGCTAGAGCTGAGTTTTCCGAACTTTTTAAAAGCTATCAGTTTTGATTCGATGAGGTATAAGCAGACATACCAGTATAAGGAAACTGAATTTGAGTAGCTTGTCCTTGATCAGACCTTTCTTCTAACTCTTCCCGGAGCTGTTCCTTGGAAGCACTCCAAAGATGACGAAGAGCTCTAAATGATCAATCGTGGCAGGCTTTTTCCTGGGTGGAACTGAAGATTCCATCAGCTCTCACTAAGGCACTTCCGTGTCTCTTGATAACCACTTCTGATGCATTCTCAGGAAACCTCACACCACGCCCTTAACAGATGCTTCCCATTTCCCAGCTACTATCTGCATCACACTCAACTGTTACAACTTGTTGATTTTTACTAAGGCCAAGATAAATATGCCTCTGATTTCGGAAGCAACATTGGCAGTCAAGCTGAGTGAGGCTGAATTACCCAAGAACCTTTGGGTTTGGACACCTGCAGTTCAGCCTGTTTCTAGTCTTTTTTTTTTTTTTTTTTAATGTGGGACCTGGGATCTGAACTCAGGACCTTCTGCTTGCAAGACAGACTCTTAACCCCTGAGCCATCTCTCCAGCCCATTTCTAGTCTTGATCAGAACCTATGAGATTACAGAAATCAGCTTTCTGTCACTACAACAAAATGCCATGGTCAATTAACTTCAGAAAAGAGATCTGTTTATAATTTTTAGTGGTTGGAAGTCCAAATAGTGGAAGAGAAGCTCTGAATCATGTTGGGATTGCTTTTAGGAGATCACATGAAAAATGAGTGAACGGGATGGGCAAGACTTGTTCTTTTTACAACAATCTTCCCCTGAGAACAAAAGGCAGTTTGAAGTGTCCAAATCTCATCTGAAAGTAGGACCTCCGAGGACCTCCCAATGCTCCAAACCTTAAAGGTTCACTTCTTCCCAAAACTGGCATGCTGAAGACCAAATCTCCAGTTACATCACCCCTGTCTTGGGGGCTAGTGAAAGAATACGCAGAAAATGACATCATCTAACTCCTTGCATTTCAGGACAGTTGCAACCTGTAATTCCATCATCTCCTCTTGCTAAAACTAAATGTCTCTTATTCTAAAACATGGTCATGATGTAGCAGTGCCATGATGTTCATTAGGAGGAAGTTGCTCCCCTGCAGACTCATGTGATGGTGTCCTTAGCTGGTATTGATGTGTACGAAGGCTGCGGTACCTTTAGAAAGTGGGGCATTGCTGGAGGAGGCATGTCACAGTGGGAGGACTTTGAGGTTCAGTAGCTCAGTCCTGGTTCCTCTCAGATTGTTCTTGTTCCCTCTGCATTTTTTGGTGATGGCAGAGACTCAAACCAACTTTCTGCTTCTGCCTCAACCCCTGCCTTCTACTGTGTGATTCCCATCACGATGTACTATATTCAGGAACAAAAGCCAAATTGATCTCTTTCTCTCCCCTAAATTGTGTAGGAGTGATGTTTCCAGCAATAAAAGAAAAGCAACTACAATAAAGCCTTTTATACTAAGCCTCAAAGGCTACCCGATGCTGAGGTTGGTGGTGGCCCTTTTCTTTTTTTTTTTTAATTTTTTTATTATTTATTCAGTTGTGCGCATATGCATGTGTGCGTGTGTGTGTATGTGTATGTATGTGTAGAACCACGGACGAATTCGGGAACCACCATGGACGCCTCCACCTCCTCTTGTTTACTCTGCCCTGGGATTCACAGGCTCTGCCCTACCAGGACCAGAAGCGCCGGCCGCCCCCGCTTCCGCCCAGCGTCTGTTTGCGGGGTCTAGGACCTTCCGCCTGCAAGGCAGAGGCTTAACCCCTGAGCTACCTCTCCAGCCCCAGTGGTGGCCCTTTTCAGGGAAGAAGTGAAACATGAAAACACTTTGGGCTGGAGAGATAGCGAGGTTATAGTCTCTGTCTCCCAAGCAGAAGGTCCTGAATTCAGAGCTCAGGTCCCATGTTAAAAAAAAAAAAAAATGCTGAGGGGCTGGAGAGGTGGCTCAGGGGTTAAGCCTCTGCCTTGTAGGCGGAAGGTCCTGAGTTCGGATCCTAGACCCCACGTATAGACGCCGGGCGGAAGCGGGGGCGGCCTGCGTTTCTGGTCCTGGTAGGGCGGAGACTGTAAATCCTGGGGCAGAGTACACAATAAGGAGGTGGAGGCGGTCCATGGTGGTTCCCGAATTCGCCCGTGGTTCTACACACACACACACATGCACACACACACGCACAATTGAATAAATAATAATAAAAAAATTTTAAAAATGCTGGTTAGAAATGGTGGCAGCCTAAATGGGTGATTGACCCCTCTCTTATCGGGGTCTCCTACTTCTATTCCGTCTACCTTTGAACAGACTCTTATAACAAGACTCTGATTTAACAGGTTTTTATCTCTGGCCGGGGGTGGCATTCAATACCCATCAGGATGGAACCAAGGGCATTGCAGGAACAGCAAAACTGAAAAAAAATTCATCAACAAACTATAATCCAGAACTTCAGAGACTCTATATCAACCACCTAGTACTAGGCCAGCCTAATCTCTCCCCATCCTGAAGCTCAGGGAAATTTGTGGAAGAATGGTCGGTAAGTTTGTAAGAGCACAAGGATGGGAGGAGTCACGATATGCAAGAATCACCACACAAGTTAGGGCCGAAGCAATTGTAACAGGACTCTGCATGATCTGCGCAATGACCAACATATCGTTGACCCCTCAAATTCTTGCATGGACTAAAGGCACTAAGATCCTTAGAAGCACGGGATTAACAGTCACAATAGTGTTCCTATACTTAAGGGGAACACAAGGAAGAGTTCTAGGAAATGCCACTGAGTCCTTACACCTCATCAGAGAGGAGGACCCAGAGGAAAGTTTGATATATTCATTAAAGAATGCTTCAGAGAAGGGGGGGGGCACTGGGAGAAAGGGAAAGAGGGGGCGAAAGGAAGGGAGAAAGGAGGGAGGGAACAGGGAGGTCCAGGGAGGGGTGGAGGGAGGGAGGGGACAGGGGTTCCTATTATGTTTTTATGAGCAGAAACAAATAAAAAAAAAATGGTGGCAGCCTGTACTTCTGATCCTGGCAGACTGGGAAATCCCAGAGCAAAGCAAAAAAGAGGTAGAAGCAATCCAAAATGTTTCCTGATGTCATCCTTGGCCCTTCACAGGGACACACAATGTCTTCTCTCTCTCTCTCTCTCTCTCTCTCACACACACACACACACAATAATAAATAAATAAATAAATAAATAAATAAATAAATAAATAAATAAATAAATAACACTTTGTCCTTCACTGGGCTACTCCTCATAAGGCATGGCCTACGTTGAATGCTACTAGACTCTTCAGGATATCTGTCTGTCTATGGAGTTTTTCCCTCTGTCATTGTAGTTTTTAATTGTCCTTTATACACATATATGCAGCTTTCCTATACAAATGCACAGACAAATTCTCTTCATTGAATAAATTATTTTTAAACTCTTGGGTTCTATGGTTCATGTAGCTTAGATCTTAGGACTTTTGACAATAGACTTAAAATTTTGGGTCCAGTGGGAGGTGATTATGTCATGGGAATAGCCACCTTTAGAAGTGATTATGACCATACCTGAACCCCGAATCAGTTACTGTTCTAAAGTGAGCCCTCTACCCTTGTGCTTGGCATCATCTTCTTGTACTGCTAACCATCCTTGTAGGTACCATGGAGTGATGCCACTCCTATGCTGTCATGGCTTGACATGTTAATTGTTTCCCACAGATTCATGTGTTTGGGAAAGTCATATCACCTTTAGGAGGTGGAGCCTTGCTGGAGGAAGGCAATCACAGAGGATGGACCTTTAGGTTGGTTAGCCCTCTCCTGCTTGAGAGAATGAGACTGCCCTTGAAGTTGCAGCAGCTCCAAGCCTCCAGGATGTCTGCAGTCACTTAGGTCTCCAGCTTCTTCCAGCCAGCCATGCCTCTTCAGCCTTGAAGGACTGTCTTCCCTCAGGAACAACAATAAATCTCCTTTTCTCCCTTAAGTTGCTTGACTTTGAGTGTTCTCTCACATCAACAGATAAGACTAACTGCTACTCATGTTATCATACATCAAGCGATCCTCACCACATGTTGTCATCTAATCTTAGACTTCAACTTCAGAGACTGCGAGCCAAAATATACCTCTTTATTTTATTCAGTATTCACCCTCAGGTACTTTGTTAAAGAAGTACAAAAGAAGCTATGACACTTTCAGATACTAGTTTATGGCTTATATCTCTTGTGGTACTGGGTACAAGTTTGAATTTGTCAACACTGTAGACAAATTTCAGGGCTGATGAAGTGAAGCATCTTAGTGGGTACAGTGCTTTTTGATCAAGTACAAATTCTAGAGATGACATTCCCTAACAACCAAGTGACTGTTGGGTGTGCATAATGACCTGTATATAATCCCAACACTTGAAGATAAAGACAGGGGATCTAGGGGTAAACTGGCTAGCTAAACTAGATGAACTGAAAACTTCAGAGTTCAGAAAAAACATGTGCCTCAGTATGTAAAGTGCATTGTCATTTAAGAAGACACCCACTGTCAGCCTCTGGCCTGCCCTTGTGCACTTACACATGGGCAATCACATGTGTGTGGACACACATGTGTACACACAGAGACGTGGAAAAAAACTGTCCAAACTTCAATAAGTCTTTCGTAAATGTTTTACAGAACTTAATTATTTATCACTTTTAAAGTGTGATATAAATGCAAAGTTCACACTGCATGGAAGCAAATCCATCCGCATTTAATATTTCATGTTCCCAAACGCTAAACTGAGGGCAAAGAATTGTCTTCATTATCATCGAAGTGTTTGGTTTAACCTTAAAAATGCTGAATTTGAAAGTCAGATGTGGTGCCCCATGCCGCTAATCCCAGCTGTAGTAAGATAGGGCAGGAGGAGTGGAAGATTGTGATTTTTCAGGCCATTTCTGGCTACCTTGCGAAACAACATGTTGATTTTTTTTTTTAATTTGAAGACCAAAAAGCAAAAATAGCTTTATATTCAACAATGGGACAAACTCTTACTCGCTATATCACATAGTTTTACTGCTCCCAAACTCTGATTTTTAAAACTTTTGGATCAGCCTTCATTTGCCAAGTGTGACTTCACGTGCCAAGTCTAGTCATGTTACAGACTGTGTCCAGGCACCAGACCCACAGGTGATGTCTCGGCTCTCTTTGATCTGTCTCGATGGGCTCCCCCTTGAAACTCCCAAGTGTCAGGTTTTGTCCACTTGGACATCCTCTTGACAAATTTGTTCTCACATTATTTCTAGAGACAAATATTTTGAAAGCAAAGAACACAAGAGGTTCCTAAATATTAGCTTTCAAAGGCTTGGAGTCACAGGCTGCTTGCTTGGGTTACCTCTTCTTTGGCTATATAAAGAATGGTGTTTGCTCTTGAACACATTTCAGGGCTGAGGCACTGCTGGGCAGAGAACTATGCAGGAAAGAATGTGAATACGGTTGGGACTTGCCTGGCTCTGTGGATGAAAGATGTGTACTGGATTTAGCCAAATCAAAAAAGCCAGACATACAGACTGATAAAGACAGAAGACAGTAAAAACAACTCAACCTTAACATCAAAATTAAGAGTGAAATGTTCCAGCCAAGATTTTATTTTAGATCCAAGATATCAGCAATAACATTTTAATAATGTGACATTGTCTGATGGTCAAAAATAACTGAGAATTGTTCAATTTACCTTGTGTGACAAGCATGAAATGATAAGCCTCAAGAATTACAGTCTTGGTCTCACTATGAAGTTGATTATTCAGCCCTTCTTCCCCAAACATTACAGGGTAAATTCAGATTTCAAAATCTTTCAGTAACTGGATTGCCCAGATTACCTTAGATAACACCATGTCAAGTACTTAGAAACTTTTACTGAAAAGCTTTCTATAATGTCATGATCATTTTACTGCCTCTCTGACAGCATTGGAACATGAACATTACTTTTTATGGTACCTGGAATCTCAATTGGCATTATCTAATAAACACAATTGTGTTAAGGTTTCTGAGTCTTGGCTCAGAGACCTCACAGCTACGTGAGAGTCAGCTAACAAGTTTGTGTCCTTCTTATTAAAATGAACAATATGCTTACTGGCAGATTCTGAACATTTATGATATCAGAAAGGTAAAGAAGCTGAAAGACACATACACACAAGAAAACACTGTGCAGATTTGAAAGTAGGAGTAATGCAAACAAGAAATCATATAGAGAGCTTCATCACAGACAAAAATTTTCATGCTTTCGGATAATGTTCTTTTTTTAATTTAAATTTTTATTTATTTTTTTCCCATCATACAAACTTAATAGGCACCCCGGTCCCCTCCTACTCTGCACCCCTCCCTGGATCTCCTTGCTCCCTCCCCCGTTTTCTCCTTCCTTTCCTCCCTCCCTCCCCTTCTCCCAGTGCCCCCTCCCCCCCCATTCCTGGAGCATCCTTCAGTGTGTCTGTCAAACTTCCTTCTGGGTCCTTCCCTCTGATGAGGTGTAAGGACTCAGTACATTGCCTAGAGCTCTTACTTGTGCTCCCCTTTAGTATAGGAACACTATTGTGGCTGTTAATCCCTTGCTTCTAAGGATCCTAGTGCCTGTGATCCGTGCTAGACTTTGGGGGGTCAATGGCATGTTGGTCATTGCGCAGGTCATGCAAAGTCCTATTATGATTACTTTGGCCCTATTTGTGTGGAGTAAATTGTATCTCATTGCTTCCCCAATGTTCTATTTGTGTTCTATTTAGAGTTTGGTCTCTTGATAATTTTCTATATTTACCTTGTTTATATTTTCAGAAAAACTGTCACAAAATGATTTAATTTTTTAAAGTTCAAGTTTATCATTATGCTATGTCAATACTTAAACTTCTCTGAGTACATGATTTTTCTCATTTGTCAAAAATTTATTTATATGTTTTTGTTTTTCAAAAAGATTTTAAAGAACCATGAATCTAATGAGAATAGTTCCACATAAACCTCAAAAGGCATGGGAGGAACTGTCTCTCTCTATCACAGAGGAAGAAAACGAAGCTTACAGAAGTTTACTCAGCCACAGAAGAAACAAAGGATACATAAATTTCAAATCCAGACACCTGGCCAGACCTTACTTGCTTGATCTCTCTATATACAATACAACAGTTCCAAATGCTATCATTGGGTTCACTCTGTGTTTCATCTTGCATTTTATGGTTGATTTCTTAGACCTATTTGTGACCATCATGAACCTATTGCTCATCATGCTAATATTGCTCTGTCATGATAACAGTGAAAATGTTTTCAAGAATGTGACTCAGTGCATCTCATTGCAGTTATTCTCTTCAAGTGTATTATAAAACTTTGTTTCTGTTGATCACTTTTGTGCAGCACACAAAACAAAAGTTTGGAAAGTGTATTTGTCCATTGGATTGCCTCTAAAGTGGTCACAATATCCTAACATCATATTTTAGTTTTCTGGCTTTTAAATTTCAATACAAAAGCAATGAAAATATTTTATAAACAATGTAATACAGATTTTATATTGAGCATTAATTTTAATGCACTGTGATAAAAATATCACTATGCCTGTGGCAAAGTTTGGAGAGTGCCAATAAAAGGAGAAATAAATAGCAAAATGGTCATAAAGGATCTAAATAACATCAGAAAGCCATCCATAGCAAACAGGGAATATATATTTTTAGTGTCATATCAATGGAAAATGTATCAAAATTGATTGTATTAGGCAACATGAAATTACAAGAACATGTTAATATCACAAAATTATAGAAAACTTTTAAATATCCCAAAAGTAAAATGAACCTTAAATTTTAAAGTTTAGTTTAAAACTTAAGTTATTTTTAAAAAGTATTAAGTGCCCAATATCAAAATATCAAGAAAATGAAAAAGATGACCACAGAACTTGGCTAATGCTTTTTAGAGAGGCATCTATGTTATTTATGAGTATATTTTTATATAATGTATTTATATTACTAAATAAGAAAATGACATAGCAATTAAAGAAAATATACAACTGAATACAAAAAGTACAAAAATAAATATAAGGAAGGTAGAAGGAAAGCTTTAGAAAGAATCACCAGTAAATAATGAACTGGATTTTTGTAAAGGAACCATTAAATCAATTCCAGAATTGGCTCTATATGTAGGACCAAATCAATCATTGAAAAAGGCAATTTGTAATATAAAAATCTACAGCACAAATATATATTTATGTATCTGTGCACACTTATTCAGCAATGAGGAAAAAAAGAAAAAACAAAAACTCAGCAACTAAACTAAATACAGATGATAAGGACCCAGTATTTTAACGCAAGTATTAAAATTGATTCAAAAAGAGATGGAGATCTAAGTAGACTTTCTCAATTCTGCCTCTTAAAACTATGGGAGTGAAAGGAGTTTGCGATAAGCAAAATCCAACTAAATTGGTGTGTACAACCCCTTGAAATTCTGACTGATTTATAACATGGGTGTTAAACACAAGCATTGTAAAAGAAACTCTCAAGTGATTGCAAGTGATTTTTCTGTAGGAAATTTCCTGACACTTGTCAAGACTCTCACCCCAGAAAGTACCAGATCCTGTGATATAAACTCTTCTTATAATACCAAAGTGAAAGATCATACAATATTTTAAGTTTTCCAGAAGAAAAGGAAAAAGCCATCTAAACTGGTTATAAAACCCAGATCTTAGAAATCACATAGAACTAGGCCAGCCTAATCTCTCCCCATCCTGGAGCTCAGGGACATTTGCGGAAGACGGGGCGGTAAGATTGTAAGAGCAAAAGGATGGGAGGAGCAACGATTTGCAAGATTCTCAACAATAGTTGGGGCCAAAGCAATCATAATGGGACTTTGCATGCCCTGCGCAATGTCCAGTGCACTGTTGCCCTCATAAAGTCTAGCATCTGTTAAGGGCAACCGAGACCCCTGGAGGCAAGGGATTGACAGCCATAGTAGTGATCTTATGCTTAAGGGGAACAAGAGAAAGGGCCTATGGAAATGCCACTGGGTCCTTATATGTCATCGGAGAGGAGGACCCAGTGGAGAGTTAGGCGTACACAATAAAGGACTCTCTGGGAATTGGGGGGGAGGCACTGGGGGAAGGGGAGGGGGAGGAGGGGGTGCGGGGGGAGGAGGGGGGAGGGAGGGAACTGGTAAAAAATTTTAAAATGTATAATTAAATTTTTAATAAAAAAAAGAAATAATAAAAAAATACAAAAAAAGAAAAGCTGCATAAAGTGTGAGGAAAATACAAGAAAACCAATTTCACATCCTATGAAAGAGGACAGAGTAGAAACATTACAAGAAAAGACTAGCTTAGAGTCAGTGAGATAATAGCTGAGTGGGTCAGGCATCTACTTCAAATCTGGCAACCTGAGCTCTGTCCCCCAAAACTTACATGGTGGAAGGAAAGAACTGACTCCTGAAAGCTGTCTTTGACTTCTGCCTATGCACCATAGCATGCAAGCCTTCATGTTCTTTCTCTCCCTCTCTCTCTCTCTCTGCCTTATTAAATAAGTGAATAAAAATCATATATTTTAGAAAGATTAAAATAATTATTATTATAAGAATTCATCATATAAAATGTTTTTTAAAGTCATAACTATTTCACAGAGTCTCAAGGTAACAATTTGATGCATTGAAGTCCATCTTTAATGAAAAATACACCATTCTATTTCACTTAATATAGAACAGTTCTTCAACTTGTTAAAAGTATTACACATAGGTGGGCATGGTGAATTATGTTTACGATCTTAGCATTTGCGAGCCCGAAGCAGGAGACTTGTATGAGCTCAAAGTCTGCATAATGAATTCTAGGCCAGTCAGGGCTATGGAGTGATGCCTTGTTTCAAACAAAGAAGCACCTGGAGGCCATGCAACATGGATTTCCAAAGGGAAGAATGCATCAGACAATTTACATTCATCAAATTTTTATTAGGTTGGCAGCTCAAATCTGTAACCCTGGCACTTAAGAAATTAGGGCAAGAGGCATTCTATGAGCTTGAAGCATGCTTGGGCTGCACAGTGAGTTCTACAACAACCCTGGTTACTAAATGAGATCCTCAAACAGCCAAGGACAGCAGTGTGACAAGAACATTACTCCCATTATACATATTAATTCGAAATCAGATTTGAACTTATTTATGACAGAGCAGACTCATTCTCATCATCAGTAAGAACAAGATTCAAACACCAGCTGACTCTGGTGTGTGGCAGAATGCAGATCCTTTCTCCTCTGGGTTGTAACTCCCAAGAGTCACAGGACCATTATCCAGCCAATTCAATGACATTGCAGACCAAAAAAAGTGAATTACAAACCATTGTTACTCGTTTTTTAAAGTTACAAATACTTAGATTTGTGTATCGATCTCACATTGATGTGTTCTGAAATGCACAGAAAAAGCTTATACAAAGCTGACATGAAGGTGGCAGGCAGACATTGTGAGAGGGTAATTGTTATATTTTATAGTCCTTAGGGTATTTAAGATTTTCTTGTCTTAGGGACATAAGAGGGATTCAAATTGGCAAGGAAGAAGTCAAGCTATCTCTATTTGCAGATGACATGATCTTATACCTGAGTGATCCCAAAAACTCCACCAGGAAGCTCCTGGAACTAATTGAGAAGTTCAGCAGGGTGGCAGGATACAAAATAAATGTGCAAAAATCAGAGGCCTTCCTATATGCCCAGAATGAAAGAAGTGAAAAAGCCTTGAGAGAAACCATGCCATTTACTATAACCCCTAAAAAAATGAAATACCTTGGTATAAACCTAACTAAGGAGGTAAAAGACCTTTACAATGAAAACTTTAAAACCCTAAAGAAAGAAATTGCAGAAGACACCAGAAGGTGGAAAGACCTCCCTTGTTCCTGGATTGGTAGTATCAACATTGTAAAAATGACCATCCTACCAAAGGCAATATACAGATTCAATGCTATACCAATCAAAATCCCAAAGCAATTCTTCAAAGAAGTTGACCAAACAATCTCAAAGTTCATATGGAGGCACAAAAGACCCAGGATAGCAAAAACAATCCTGAGTAACAAAAACACAGCTGGAGGTATTACCATACCAAACCTAAGTCTATACTACAAATCCATAGTTATAAAGACAGCCTGGTACTGGCTCCAAAATAGACACACAGATCAATGGATAAGGATTGAAGACCCAGATATAAGCCCACAAAGTTACAGCCATTTGGTCTTTGACAAAGGGGCCCAAAGAATCCAATGGAAAAAGAACAGCATCTTCAACAAATGGTGTTGGCAAAACTGGATCTCCACATGCAGAAGATTAAAGCTGGACCCGTACTTGTCACCATGTACAAGACTTAATTCCAAATGGATCAAGGACCTTGATATCAGGCCAGAGACTTTAAAAGCCATAGTTGAAAGGATAGGGAACTCCCTCGAGCTGATTGGGCTAGGCCAACACTTCCTAAACAGACATCCAATGGCACAGTCACTGCTACCAACTCTCAACAGTTGGGATCTTGTGAAATTAAAGAGCTTCTGTTCAGATAAAGAGATTGTCGCACGAGCTCAAAGGCAACCCACAGAATGGGAGAAAATCTTCACTAACCACATATCTGACAGAGCTCTACTGTCCAGAGTGCACAAAGAACTTAGAAAATTAAACTCCAAGGAAAACACTGGCCCAATTAAAAAATGGGCCCTGGAACTTCAAAGAAACTTTACCAGGAATGAAATTAAAATGTCTAACAATTATCTTAAAAAATGCTCCACTTCCTTCGCCATCAGGGAAATGCAAATCAAAACTTCCCTGAGATATCATCTCACCCCGGTCAGGATGGCAAAAATCCACAGTACAAACAACGACAAATGCTGGAGAGGATGTGGGGAGAGGGGAACTCTCCTACATTGTTGGTGGGAATGCAGGCTCATACAGCCACTCTGGCGAGCCGTCTGGAGATTCTTAAAGAAATTAAAGATTGAAATGCCATATGACCCTGCTATCCCACTTTTGGGAATAACCCCCCAAGCAGCAGAGGTTCGCCTCGATAGCACAAGCTCGACCATGTTCATAGCAGCACTGTTTACAATAGCAAAGTCATGGAATCAACCTAAATGTCCAACAGTTGACGAGTGGATAAGGAAACTGTGGTACATCTATACAATGGAGTACTACTCAGCCATCAAAAATGATGAATTACTGGAATTTGCTGGGAAATGGATGTCATTAGAAAGAATTATATTAAGTGAAGTATCCCAAACCCAGAAAATTAAGCGCCGTATGTACTCCCTAATAGGTGGCTCCTAGTACCAAACTCGCCCAGCCCACATTGGGACACTCAAAAGTAAACCTATGTAACACAGTAATTGCAAGGATTATGAACAAGAGAGATGGGTTAGGAGGGCCACACCAGAAACAAGGAGAGAGGAGACCATGTTACAGCAGAGAAAATAAGCCTCCATCAAGGTCTGCAAGTAAGTAATGAGAAACCTGGTTAAGTTCACAGACGTTCTTTTCCTGATCTCACCAGAAGGGGAGGGCATATAGTCTAGCAGATAAAAAGTAATCATTGTGCAAATGGGTAATGGACCCCGCCCTCAGTGAGGTTTCCTACTCTTATTACATCTACCCTTGAATGTGCTATTACAACAAGACTCCAGTTTAACAGCTTTTTGTCTCTGGCCAGGGGGTGACATACAGTGCCCAGCAGAATGGAGTGAAGGGAATTGCAGGAGCAGAAAAACGGCAAAAGAAAATCAACAAACCACAATCCAGAACTTCAGAGACTCTATATCAATCACATAGAACTAGGACAGCCTAATCTCTCCCCATCCTGGAGCTCAGGGACATTTGCGGAAGAGGGGGCGGTAAGATTGTAAGAGCAAAAGGATGGGAGGAGCAACGATTTGCAAGATTCTCAACAATAGTTGGGGCCAAGCAATCATATGGAACTTTGCATGCCCTGCGCAATGTCCAGCGCACTGTTGCCCTCATAAAGTCTAGCATCTGTTAAGGGCACCGAGACCCCTGGAGGCAAGGGATTGACAGCCATAGTAGTAATCTTATGATTAAGGGGAACAAGAGAAAGGGCTTATGGAAATGCCACTGGGTCCTTATATGTCATCGGAGAGGAGGACCCAGTGGAGAGTTAGGCGCACACAATAAAGGACTCTCTGGGAATTGGGGGGGAGACACTGGGGGAAGGGGAGGGGGGAGGGAGGGAACTGGTAAAAAATTTTAAAATGTATAATTAAATTTTTAATAAAAAAAAAATGTTGAAAGTCTAAAAAAAAAAAAAAAAAAAAAAAAGATTTTCTTGTCTTACACCAAGGGAGTGTTTGTCACTTTCATAAGCAGAAAAAGCAACACATTCCCAATATAGACAAAAAACTGCTTGAGCCATAGAAATAGCCTCATAATTACTATTTATGAAATTATTTCAAGTAGAAGCAAGATTTACCTGCTAGTAAAGCCAAAAAAAAGAAGCCAAGGAGTTGTGCGAACACTATTTAAAAATTCAAACAGTGGCTACTTCTTGGAAACTTCTGGAGAAAACAATACTTTGATAATAATCAGCATTGGAGAGAATTTTGACATGCTTTTCACAAGGGAAACCCAAAGCAAAATGTTGCCTTTCCGGCCCCCAGGCATCCCTTTCTGCCCAGTCCTTCTGAACTCTTCTGAAAAACAGGAGCTGCTGCTGGCAGTAAAGGTTGAATTTCCCTTTATAACTGTGTTGTGTTTGTTCTGTTATAAATTATTTGAATCAGTTTGTCACTACTGCAGAATTAGAAGTCTCCGAAAACTCACCCAGGTCCTCTTAAAAACCTGGCAAGTTGGCAAGTGTACACAAGTACAAAAATTTGAAAATAGGAGGGAGTCTGACAGGGGGAAATGAGGGGAGGGGAAGCAGGGGTCTGGGGGGAGAGGAGGGAAGGAGGGAACTGGTGTACCTATTAAGTTTGTATGAGCTGAAATAATAATAAAAAATGCATATAAAAAAAGGGGAAAGTAGTGGGGGGATAATTGAGGGCTAAGCAATAAAAAAATCATAAATTCATAATTTTTTAAAAAATATGCAAGTAAAAACAAAACAAAACAAAAATCTGGCAGCTGGAAGGGATGAGCCCATGGTCTTACAAAGGGAGCTCTGCAGGCCTGTTTCTTTCCAAAAGGTTTCCAGCCTCCATGCCCTGTGTTCCTGTTAGGGACCCCTACCAGATGGAATGCATCTTGTCACCCCTAATACTGCAGAAATTCTTTAAAATCTCCTGTGACTTCTCAAAACCTGCAGGAGCTTTTCCCCCTAGGTCACTAATGACTGGTCAAGATGCCAGCTATCCTATCCAAGAAAGCCAAGCAGCAAATAGTTCCTGGCCACACTTTGTGTACTAACGCATCAGGAGGCGTGACCTTCTTTGACTCGGTGAAAACCACATAGCCTCCCAAAGAGTTTACCTTCGGAAGCCTGAGAAGGCAGAGCTTGCTTTTAAATGAACCAGGGGCAGGAGCCTGTCAGCTGTGAATCTAGGCCCAGCACGCTTTCCAGCCAGCAGTGACTCAGAACGCGGTGCATGGCTGCCACCCTGTGGCACCCCCCCCCATGCTGCTGCCCCGTCTCATTTCACGAGGCCATGTTGCCATCTTCTGGGCCATGCTGGCACTGCATAACATGTTATGAAAGCCTTTGAGAACCCAGAATTGAAATATCCTGTGAATTTTCCAGCCAATTGTACAGATGACAGCAAACAGCGGCTAATTGTCTGTGGTTAGTTTGCAGCTTTGTCGGGCCAATGGCTCAAACAGCATAGAATTTTGGTGCTAGACATTAAAGGATGCTCCAGGGATGGGGGAAGGAGGCACTGGGGAGATGGGGGGGAAAGGGGAAAGGGAGCAAGGGGGTCCAGGAAGGGGTGGAGGGAGAGGAAGGGAGGGGATAGGGGTACCTATTAAGTTTATATGAGAAGAAAGAGAGAAAGAGAGAGAGAGAGAGAGTGAGAGAGAGAAAGGAAGGAAGGAAGGAAGGAAGGAAGGAAGGAAGGAAGGAAGGAAGGAAGGAAGGAAGGAAGGAAGGAAGAAAGAAAGAAAAGAAAGAGAGAGAGAAAGAAAGAAAGAAAGAAAGAAAGAAAGAAAGAAGAAAGAAAGAAAGAAAGAAAGAGAAAGAAAGAGAGAAAGAAAGAGAGAAAGAAAGAAAAGGAAGGAAGGAAGAAGGAAGGAAGGAAGGAAAAGGAAGGAAGGAAGAAAAGGAAAAGAAAGAAAGAAAGAGAAAGAAAGAAAGAAAGAAAGAAAGAAAGAAAGAAGAAGAAAAAGAAAGAAAGAAAGAAAAAAGGAAAGGAAAGAAGAAAGAAGAAAGAAAGAAAGAAAAAGAAAGAAAGAAAGAAAGAAAGAAAGAAAGAAAGAAAGAAAGAAAGAAAGAAAGAAAGAAAGAAAGAAAGAAAGAAAGAATTTTGGTGCTAGGAACACAGTGATATGATTTCACCTGAGAAAGTCTAGAACCAGTTGTTTTGGGGACTAAGAATAGCTGAATAGCTGAGAGATTGTGCATCTGAAGTGGTTTGGGTTAGTTATATGGAGTTTTCCTCTGAGTAAACAGCCACCTTTGTCTGAGGCCATCACAATCATGCCTGTTGACAGTTGAGTTCCCTCAGAGTGTCCCTCACTGGACACTCACCTGGGATTCTACTCTCTCCTGGAGCACTGCCCAGCCATTAGAGTGGAATTTTATCCTAATTAAAATCCGCTGGCACATGCTTGGGGCCTTGATGTCTGAGAGGGGCGATGGGGGATGACATTTGGTGGGGGATGTGATCCTTACAGCCCTGGGGAAGCTGCCATTCATGGTGGGGTTAATGCTTTCCAGTGTGACTGCTTTAGGTCACCCAGGCTCCTTTGAATCTTCTTCACCCTGCTCCTACAAGTAACCCCACTAAACTCATTTGTTTGTCAAGTTGAACCTTGGCATAATTGCTACTTGGGGTCTGTCGTTTAATTTCTCTCTGGGGTGGAGAGATTTCTAGGGCGTCAGAGTTCAAGGGGTGATTTTCAATGTAGTGAAACCAAATATCTTTCTGAAAGAGTGAATCTTTTTGACAGAGTGAATGTTGGGCAAAAAAGCAGCATGTGGTATTAGAGTGTGGGTCCTCTCCCAGATATTATGTAGGTCTGTTACCTTGAGCTTCATTTGACCACTTAGGAAAGAAAGGACCATAACCAGAAGCTTCTGTGGCTTCTTTTCAGCTCTAGCACAATCTATAAACTAAATGGTTGAAAGTCACACAGAGTCGATTAAACCATTATAGGCTGCTTTCCATGCTGCAAGGCATAAGTGCATGCCAGACATAGATTTCCTTCATTCAAGAACCCTTTGTCAAAAAAAAGAACCCCCTTTGCCATAGTTATTATTATGGTCCCATTTCATGAGCAAGGAAACCAAAGTTTATACATGTTAAGAAAATGTCCCAAGTATTCATAGCCAGTAAATGGTAGACCAGGGTGTCAAATTCAGAATTCAGGACCTCATCTATTCCTCTTTATTATTTTATTTCTCTTTATTTATCTATTCTCTATTTATTGAGAGAGATAAAGACAGAAAAAGAGAGACACACAGAGACAGAGAGAAAAGAAGAAGGAAGAGGAGGAGGAAGAAGAGGAGGAGGAAGAGGAGGATAGGGAAGAGAAGGAAGAGGAGAGGAAGAAGAGGAGGAGGAGGAGAAAGAGGAGGAGAAGAAGGAGACTGTGTGCCACAGCATGTGAAGGTCCAGTTCAGAACACAGATCTCAATTCCTTATCTTCATTTTTTGTTTATTTTATTTGAAAGAGTGAAGACCATGAAGAGAGATGAGACAGAGAGAAAGAGCGAGTGAAAAAGAGAGACAGGAGATGCATGAATGTTACATTGTATGGAGATCAAAGAGCAATTTTCAGAAGTCTGTTCAGTTCACTTCTTCCACCATTTGGGCTCCAGGCATCAAAATCAGGTCACTAGGTTTGTGCTCAGTTACCTTCACCCGCTGGGCAACCTCACCAGCCCTCACTCAGCCACTTTTTGAACTTAAAGTTGTGATGGCTGAATGTGGACCTCATGCAATAATCAAAGGATCTCTTGACTTTCTACTCTGTGGTACTATTTCATACTGCCTCCTTTCTCTTTGCCACTTGAACTTTCCAAATCATTTCTACTTCCTCAGTAAAAGTTTTCTGAAGACGCAATGATCACAAATTAATTTGACACCCGACACCAATGAAGTTTTTCCTTAAAATACTCACCTGTATTAGATCGCGATACCACAGCAGCCTTGGTTCTAACACACAACATGCTTGTTTTGCATGTCATGTGACAACAATGGATACTGCCTATAGCATGTGCAGATGTGACATTCTTGCATGTTATTTATGAACTGTGGTTTACTGTATTATAAAGTTATATGCTTCTTATAGAAGCACATGGCTTAACTATGAAAACAAACATTCAGTATTTGCCTAGGGCCATTCCTCAGCATTCAGGTATAAAATTAGCATACAATTCGATTTTGGTCTTAAAACTGGTCCAAGCTAAAGTCCCCAGATCTCTTAATTATTAAGTAAAAGAAATTGTTCAAATGGTTTGGTCCTTTCTTTAAATAGACATAAATTCCCTGTACTTATCATCATATCTGGACTCCTGCTGATTGAAATCTAGTAAGGAAAATTAAAATAAGAAACTTATAGCCACCTCTGTTACTAATTATATTTTATCCTGCTATATCTATTTCTTGGGGTGTGGCTGAAATTTGTCTCAGTTTCACAACTTTCTTGCTGTATTAAATCCCCGATACAAACGACTTAGGTGAACAAGAGATTTATTCATGTTCACAATTCCAAGTTATATTCATCCTGTCAGGAGAGTTACCAATAGCAACTGAGAGAACTTATCCCACCTCATTCAATGTCAAGAGCAGAAGGGAAGGACCAATAATACTGCATACTTTTTTCTAGCTTGCCAAAATATTCTCTCTCTCTCTCTCTCTCTCTCTCTCTCTCTCTCTCTCTCTCTCTCTCTCTCTCTCCTCTCTCTCCTGACCTCCCCTTTCACAATGAAATCACATCTACTAGACTGAGTCTTCCTATACCAATCATGCAATTAAGACATTCTCTTACAGGTTTGTCCAGAAACCTCCCTTAACTCAACAGTCCTGATAGGTGTGCCCAGAGACAAATATCTCAATCATCAAGTTGAAAATTCAAACTAACCAGCATACAAAGCAAATCAGTTACACTGCATAATTTTTAGTTTCTTGGTGGATCATCCTTCCCTGCTCCCTCAAGCAAAGAGCTATTTGCTTCCTCAAAGCATAGCATGCCATTGAGCAAACAAGTTTTCCTTTAGCAAATGCTGACTGTCTGCAAATGGAGTTGTAAGAGTTCTACAGTTTCCTGTGTTGGGTCCATCATCTTTCCTCATAGGTATTTGCTGCATCCTTTCAGACACATCTCAAATGCCTCCATGTCTGCACAGAGAATGTGCAGTACTCAGACAGGACTGTGTCTTCCCTTCTGAGTCCCTGGATCACTTACTTGTAAACATCCATTTTGATGCTTATCACTGTTTGTGTCTGTATCTTCTTTCTATTGATGAACAGGGTTTCATTTTCACAGAAGCATACAGCCAGGTTGGGGTATTAACAGTTTGCAGGCCAGCTGCCAAGCTGCCTCCACGTCTCCATCCTAGCCTGCACACTCAACTACATCAGCACATTCTAGAATCTAGTCTTCCATTTCACAGGCTCAAGAACTCAAATTTCAATGTCTAATTCCTATAGTCTTTCACGGAGGTTTTCCCATGATAACTGATTTTGTTTCATTTTTATAGTGTAGCAGAATGGCATATTATTAATTTGTAATAAAGAATACATTGGCATACTCAGATGTGTGCATGATCAAAAGTTCGTGTGAGTCAAAGGAACAGAAGGGAAGAGTTAGTTACATGAATAAAAATAACTGCCATTCCAACCTCTATTATACTGTTTTTTTCTCTTAACAGAAAAAGAGAAGTGTTACTGAACTTCGTTAAGTCCGGTGACTATATTTCCCTGTCCATACATTCTTTCTCCAAACAAAGGATGATACAATTTGTTATGGCTTCACTTTGTGTTATAATGTGACCTTTTTCCTGCCGACACATTGTTCTCTAACTCTTTGCCCTAATGATAAATACCAATCTCTTGGTTTCCTCCCACCACTGGTGTGAACTCCATCTATTATGTGAAGATCTGAGTAACTGTATTGCAAATGCAACCCTCAGGTATGGTCTGCACACCAGGTTCCCCCTTTATACCATCAGGAACTTCCTTCAAGTAAGGTTCAAACTATACATCCTGGTTCCGAGTAAGTTCTCAACAAGTTTTCCCATTTAGCTGATTTTATTTCATTCATAAAAATAATCTTGCTGTGGTATTTAAAGGAACCATCCAAAGGATGCACCTCCAAAGATACAATACTCCCCAACCCTACAACTTTGGCTCAGAGTTGTCTGCCAGTGCTGCTCACAAGAGCCTGGGAAAGTATAGAACACATGTTGCACTGCCCACACACAATGAACTGCTCTGGATGACTCCGCCATGGTAATCCTCACTGACTTAGTGTCCCTGCCACACATTAGTAAGTAGACATGCACCTGCCTCACTCTTGAGAAGCACTGTCTTATGCCTCCACTTACCTTGTGTGAGATCCCCAAAAAGCCAACATCCAGCACTTTTAAGTGGTCAGACTCTTCTACTATCTTTCTTCTTCCCATGACTGTTACATGTCCTACAGAGTTTGCTCAGTCTGTCACCTTACAATCTACCAAGAGTACTTCCTGCTTATGTCAAAGGACTTTTCCCATGTATTTCTATCCCCCCGGGTTCACTGAAGGAGTACAGCACTTACTCTGTTTTGTTTGCTTTTATTTCTTCTTTTTTCTTTTTTCTGTGCTCGATTTCCATGGGATTGTATGTGTTTTTCACATATTTATCAATTAGTATATATCAGTCTGCATTCACTATAGAACGATATGGAAAGGATTCCAGCATTCTGCAGAATTCCCTCATTCTGTCGCTCATGTTTGGATTGACCAACTCCCCCAAGACCCTGACATTCACTGTTCAATTTCTCTTCTTACATATATTTTAAAGTTTCCAGAATGTTCTATAAATGGAATGACACACTGCCTCATTAACTGAGACCGAGGTCTTTCACTTAGCCCAGTGGTGGAAATAGGTTTTGTAAGAACTTGGGAGAAAAAAGTGTTTCTGCCCCCTAGTGGACAGAGACCAGGTTTGTGACAAGAGAGACTACAGTGCCCAAGACTGCTCCACCGCACCTAGATGCCCCTAAGTCAGTAGTTCTGACATTGACAATCCCCGAATTAACACAATGCCTCTGGGGATTCATTCATGTTGCTGTGTGCATCAACAGCTCATTCGTGTGTGTGTGTGTGTGTGTGTGTGTGTGTGTGTGTGTGTGTGTGTTCCAGTACAGAGAGGAGGAGGCGGAAATGTGTATGTGCACTCTGTACCTGTGGAGATCAAAGAATGACTTCACTCATCCTGGATTGCACAACCTCCTTACTGCTTTGTTCTGGGGTTTCCCAGGCCTCGCCTTCCAGAGCCAGAAGTGCAGGCTGATGCCATTTTTTTAGTTGTTTTAGTTTTACGAGCTTGTTGAATAATAATTCCTGTTTCCCTCCATTTTTTGCCAGGATTTCTTACATGGGATTTGGGATCCAGACTCAGGTCCTTCCACTTGTGAGGCAAAGACTTAATTCCTGAGCTGTCTCTCCACTGCAGTTCATTAGTTTTTACTGTTGACAGTACCTCATAATGCGGATGCACTGCAGCTTTATCCATTTCCTCCCTGAAAGACACTTAGGTTGTTTCCGGGTACAGAAAATTACAGAGAGCTATGAGCATTTGTATGTTTTAAATAAATCTTGCCTTAAAGACAGCCCTGCTTATTTTTTTTCTCCTTGTTTTCTGTACTTGCTTTCTCCTACATCAAACATTAAACCAGTAATAACCTGATGTTCATCAAATCGTGTCAGTCCACAGCAATTCTAAAGAGCCAGTTGTCAAACTTTTCAGGAACTCTGTGACCTGGTTGGAGGTCACAGATGTAGTTAAATATCTAGAATGCTATTACATGCCCCAGGCTGGATACATGTTGAGAGAAGATGAGGGAAGACTCCAAGCCCCTCAACTCTGGTTCACTGTTTCAGGCTGTGTGCGGTCAGGAAGTGAAAGACTGTGCAGAGGCTGATTCCTCTGGCCTGGACATGCCCATTGCATTTGAGTCAGAACAGCTGCAATCATCCCCGGAGAGCCTCACAGTGCTGGGTTCCTTAATATTCCCTTGCGGGGAGAGCAGAGAGACCCCCAGGAGAGATGGGTTTGCAAGACTCAAAAGACTCTCTGGCCTCACAAGTCTTCCTGAAATATTCAGAAGTTACCCACTCCCGTCTCTGGGGAACATTTTCAGAGACTCTTTTCATGAATCATCCACGTGGCAAGTAATATATTAAGTAGTTCTATTGGCTGTAACTTGCCTAGGGAACTTTCAGGGGTTGTAACTACATTTCAGTCACTTTTGCACTTAGAAGCTGGCCACTAAAGTGACTGATTCAACAAGCTGGACCTGAACACAGTGATTTACTGGGTCTGTTGGTGCCTTCTCTATTTGGGGCAAATGGATTTTTTTTCCCTATCTTCTTAGAATGAGTCATGTAATATGTGGAGTCTGGAAAGGGGTCTGACAAAATCAAAGATAATCCAGAGTACCTGCAGTGAACTCCAGAGTTACCCTCTTCCTTTCCCTGATAAGCAATTGTGTGCCTTCTGGCTACAGTGACCAAGCATAACACCTGCTATGGATAAGACATACAAGTGAAGGCGAGCTTTCTAGCCTGAGGCAACTTGCCTACTTAAGGACAAAATTACCACAGGAAAAGGACTTGCAGGTGGTATTCTCCTTGTTGACTTGTGATTTGGCAAGTAAATCCCATTAAAGGAGGGATCAGATGGAGACTAGTTTACTGTTTCTTACAGCTTGGGAACGTGGGGAAAGGAACATAAATTGGACCTTTGTCGAAGAGCCCCCAGAAAACTTGGAACCAATAGTTCACACATGGAATGAGTGAGATAATAAAAGTGGCCAAAGCCATGTCTCAGCTCCAAGCTTCATCATAGACAAAGGAAAACAGAAAAAAAGAGCCTGCCTGAGTCACTGAAGCAAATGTAGAAAGCCTTAGGTTGAGCCACAGTTCTCAGGGTCAAGTGCTGTGCTTACAACCCTTTGAAAGGCTTTAAAACTTGAACAGACTTGCATAAGAAGCAAGAATGATAGGGAAGTATGGGCAATTCCTCCTGCGCTGGGGAAGAACTTGTGGGGGGAGAACCACCTCAGTTACTTTCATAACAAATGGGGGTCTATGTTGAATTGTGGGGTTTTATTTATTTATTGATTGATTTATTTGTTTGTTTATTTATTGCTTCCCTTTAATGTACAAAGTACTTGGGATTTGGTGTGTAGTGTACTTTAATCCACGACATAGCCCAAGAGCACTGTGTTGGATGTGGAGACAGAAGGGTGCATTTAAAAAGATTAAGCTTGTCCTGGAACAACGTGATGAGCTTATTAAATTGCCTTCTAGATTTTGGAGCATATGTCCATAGAGCACCACTGCTGTCAGCTGCAGTCGAAGGATACTTCTTCTTACAGTAGGAACAATTACTCTAGAAATTGGTCAAAACATTGGCAACAATATCTGTTGCTGTTGTCTTTTAGCATAGCTGCCCATTGCTCTGTCCTAAATGGAAGAAAACAGTCTTACATCTACTTAGTATCACTCCACATGCAAGACTCAGAGAACCTCATAGAATAGGAAATTAAGTCAGAGAAAATTGGTAGAATGTGTAGCTGATTTGCTCTAGGCTGGATATGACTATTGCCTTCTTGCATTAAAGCAGCTGTGACCATTCTCATGATCCTTCATAAGATCGGGCCCATAACATTCCCTTACAGAGAGAAGGATGCTCGTGGGACTCGAAAGACTCCCGGGTTCATGAGCTTTATGAGCTGTTCAGGTGGCCAATATCCTCCCCATGGTTATAAAAGAGAGGGACATTATCCTGGGGAATGACTCTCCAGTGGAACAGCCACCTGTGCATTGCCCACGTGCAACTTTCCTTGAGTTGCTCACACTGTGGGTGGCCTCTTTAAGTTGCTGAGGGGACTTCCCGAGGTTAGAGCAGTATTTGGGTCACCTGTGTTTCTAAGTCAGTTGGTCCACCAAGCTGAACCTTTTATCTTAGGTCCCTTGTTGTACTCTCTATTAGGAATGAATAGATGTTTATTTATAAATCCATTGGATAAATCATGTGACAAAGGCGAAGATAGGGAATTATAAGAAATCCGATGAGGTACTGTGAAGGAAAGTCTTCACTCAGGGTCACTGTGCAATGATCCAGGAAATTGCTAGTAATTAGTTGTTTTTATGGAAATCCCTGTCAAATCACTAGCTTACCACAGGGACTTCAGTGAGCATATATGATAAATAATCCAGTTTGGAGGAATGAAAGAAAAGCAAGTTTTGGAAACCTACTAAACCAGCAATGTGATTCACAATAAGCTGCAACAATAAGTCCCAGGGAAGGAGGGTAGTCTGATTCCCAGAAATATCATGTTACTGTGTTGGAACTGTTCAGGTTTCAACAGAAAAGTAGAAGGCATGCAAAGAAATAAGATATAGTTATTTACTACGTGGAAAAATGCTGGGGATGGGCAGCATTTACTGAATCTACATGAAGACCTTAAATCTACTGTCTTCAACAAGCTCTGAAGGAAACCAGAGACCTAACTACAGGAAATCAAGAAAATATATCTTGTTAAATACAGGCCAAGGAAAAGAGTTAAAATTTATTAGGAGTCATTAGAAATTATAGTCTTCAAAAATAAAAAAAAAGATACAAAAAGTCCAGTAGTGGAATTCAACAGCAGATTTGAGCAGACACAAGGGAGGATTAGTAAACAGCACTTAAAGCAACTGAGTCATCAAGTCTGAAAATCAGAATTCAAGTCAAGAGAGCTTAAAGGGAATTGTGGACACTGGGCAGTTTGCCAACATTCACATAGTAGGAGTAACAGAACAGAAAAGAGAGGGTAGGGGGCAGTACATTCCTCATACAATATATGCATGTACAAAGACATAAAAAAGTGAGTAAGTTTTAAAAACTGTAAGTTCAAATTATTAAGTAATAATGGAGAAAAAGAATCACTAAATTTGATGTAGACATGAATTATACATCCAAGTTTAATATTTATTAAAGACCCACTAATCACCAAAAATCAAGGAAAAGAGTCTTGAAGCTAGGCCTGGTGCCTCCTGTCTGTCACCTGGGACTTGGGAGAATGCCATAGTGTTGTGTGCGGTCCTACAGCACAGATCATCCAGAAAAAAAACAGGGAGTAAGTCTTTAATGTGTGTCATTCAGAAAACTGAGAAATTGGGAAAACAGTGAATTAGTATCCTAAAGATAGATCTATTTCACATTTTGTCTTTAGCCAGCAGATTATATATGGTAAGGAAACAAAGTCTGTCAATCAGTTCAATGTTCAGTCTTGTCTCTCTGGTCAGATGAGTCTGGTCCTTGAATTTCAGATTTTTTTCACTACCATCTCTCTGTAGAACAGGGGAAGGTCCTAAACAATGAAGTCATGAGGACTTGCACTCCCCCTCAGACACTGGTCTGGATGGCATCTAGGTTTAAGGTTAATTCAGAATGAGCAAATCGTTAACAGTGTCTCTGTGCTGTGATACTAAATTGCACATGCAAATTCCCTCTTACAGAAAAAGTGTATGTGCTTCTAAGACATGGAATATACAGTGCTCCTCCCACTGGGGCACTGTCAATAGGAGGATTGCCATTGTCTGAGGTAGAGAATAAGACTGTATCTCAAAAGCAATGTAGAAAGGATTCAGTGCATACATGGGATCCTCATACAATTAATAGCCATTATTTTGTCAAAACCCTAGCAGTTAGAAGTCAGTGCAATAATATAAATTAATTAAAAATCGTCAAAAAGAATTTTGTACACAGAAAAACTTAAATGATGTTTTTCACTTAAAATGAAGATGGAAATAAATTCCCAGACAAGATAAAACTGATGGGATCTATTTATCATTTTTATTATGCTTTCCCAAAATAGAATGTCTGAAAGAACCATTACATTATAATGGAAGGATATTAGGTAGTAACTTGAGCACCTTTATAAACTAACAACGAAGAACAAAACAAAGCAAAAAACACAGGCTTTTTGGATGATATGAAACTCAGTATGATTGCATTTTAGTTTGTAACTCTTCACATTATTACATGCATGAGAAAACAATGCTAAGCCCATATTGTTGCACCCCAATGCATAATCATGTAGCTTGTCATATACAGGTATAAATGGAAAGTTAACACAGTTGCATGGGAAAGATTTTGTGTGCCAAATGAAGTGTATTTGGTATTAATCCAAATGAGACTGCAATAGATTTAAGTTGTCAATTACCATACTGAAATATAACTAATATACTCAGAAAAGAAAATGACAAGGAAACAGCATGACATGGCAAAAATTAAATGCAAAGTTCACATACGTATTAGACAAAATCAACTCTGTGAAATTATCACAAAAAAGAGCACATCATGCTCTGGTGAAAGGGTTAGTCTGTCAAGAATATAAAGTAATTATAAACAATAAATATATAAAAGTATAGAAAAATATAATTTACAATAGAAGTTCAAAATACATAAAACAAGTCCTATAATATATGAACAGTTGGTATTGTTCTTTTTGTGTAGTCTTTAATTTTGCATCAGAGTTCTGCAGTGTTCTAAATGTAGACCTTTATATATTATTTAGGTTCATACTTGAATATTTCCTTTTGAGGGTTATGGTAAATATGTATTTTTTCTTGAATCTCCAATTCAAATTGCTTACTTCTAGCATATGAGGAAGCAGTCCACTTTTATGTAATGTATTTGCCTTTTTTATTTTCTTATTACACAATCATACCCAATTGCAATCTCCCCCTCCTTCTCTCACCCTCCTCCCTTCCTTCCTTTCTCCCAGTGCTACCACTTCCTCCCTCCCATCTCCCAGAGCCTCCATTGATATGGGCTCTGAAGCTCCCTGTGAGTCCTCTACCCTAATGAGGGTTCAGGATTCAGTGACATAATTTGGGGTCCCTTCTTGAGCTACCTGCTAGCATGGGAATTGTATTATGACTGTTT
This sequence comes from Typhlomys cinereus, assembly GCA_023101885.1. NCBI lineage: Eukaryota > Metazoa > Chordata > Mammalia > Rodentia > Platacanthomyidae > Typhlomys > Typhlomys cinereus. The sequence continues at coordinate 673,818 of JALPQD010000213.1, forward strand.
TACCCCTTGTCTCTAAGGATCCTTCTGCCTGAAGCCTTTTCCCCTGTGATCCATGCTAGACTCTGGGGAGGTCCTTGACATATCAGCCATTGTGCAGTTCAGGCAAAGTCCAATCACATTGTGTATTTGCCTTATATCTTACCTTGCTGTCTTCACTCCCTTTTCTTTGGCCCATGTGTTCTAGATGAATGCATTATTTAATTTTTAAATATTAGAGAATTGTCCAGTTGTCCATGTGATCTAGCTGATTTGATTGAGAACTACTTCCTTAATTTCTGTCCTTTTAAATTTGAGATGTATCTTGTAATACATAAAGTGGTCTCTCCTGGTGAAGGATATATGTGAGCTTCAAAGTATGAATGTTGTTCTTGGATGAATACTCTACAAATGTCCATTAAATCCAGTTGATTGATTTCATTTTAACCTTAATAGTTTCTGTCTGCTTAGTGAAGCAATCGCTCTAAGATTATCCTGAAGTCTCTAACCCTGAGTGCATTTCCTGTTTCTCCTTTAAGATCGAGTATGTGTGAATGTGTGTTTGTATATGTATGTGTGTATGCAAAAGAGAGAACACACACACACACACACACACACACACACACACACATGCACACGCACGACACATGCATAGAGATGGATGCTGTTGCAGTTCACCGTCATGGTTGCTGATAAATGACCATCAAATGGCATTAAGGGAACAGGGGGTTTGTTTTCTCTTATGATTCCTGGTTACAGTTCTCAGTCTACTTGACAGGAGAGCATGCACCAACACCAGGGCTGAGGGAACCGGCCACACCATCACCACATAAGAGCTGAGAGATGGACAATCCTTACTTGCCAGACCAGCATGTCTGGCCAAGTATACAGAAGGATGCCGACTTCCTCAACCAGTTCTCAGTATTTTATTCACCTGTTCAGGGCCTAGTCCCACCCACCATAGGCTGAGCCTTCCCCATCAGCTGGACAATCTCCTGCAGACTTGCTCTGGGCTTAACCCAACCACTAATTCTCCACAAATGTGCCCAGAGCTCAAACCCTCAACCATCAAGTTGACACCTGTGCCTAATTATGACAGATGCTAAGTACTCACTCTGTCACTGAGGTATAACACTAGCTCCTCCCTCTTAGTTTTATCAATTTTACTTCATGTAATTTTATATTCATTTGTTAGGTACAAAAAATAAAGTATGGTTATATATTGAAGAGAACTTTTTACATTATTAAATGTCCTCACTTTATCCTGAGTTTTTGACTCTGACTTTGTGTGCCCTTAATTTGAAAATATTCTAGTTTGTTCCCACTGAAATATTTATTCTATTAACTGCTTCCCTTTTTCTCTTTCAGGAGAAAATTGTAAATTATCTCATATTCCTTGAATATTTCCCTGCCTTCCTCATTTCCTCTATCCTTTGTTGAATTTCTTCTGATCAGGCTTCAAGATTATTTTTTAATGTTTTCTTTTCTTTCTTTCTTTCTTTCTTTCTTTCTTTCTTTCTTTCTTTCTTTCTTTCTTTCTTTTTTCTTTCTTTTCTTTCTTTCTTTCTTTCTTTTCTTTCTTTCTTTTCTTTCTTTCTTTTCTTTCTTTCTTTTCTTTCTTTCTTTTCTTTCTTTTCTTTCTTTCTTTCTTTCTTTCTTTTCTTTCTTTCTTTCTTTCTTTCTTTCTTTCTTCTTTCTTTCTTTCTTTCTTTCTTTCTCTCTCTTTCTTCTTTCATTTATTTTGTGTGTGTGTGTGTGTGTGTGTGTGTGTGTGTGTGTGTGTGTGTGTGTGTGTAAGACAGGGATGGGGAGCGGCACTGGATATCCCTCGAGAATCATCCTGGATTGATTCTACCTCCTTTTTTTGCTTAGCTCTGGCATTTTCCAGGCTCTACCCACCAGGGCCAGAATAGCCTTTCCTGCCTGGAGTTTTTACATGGGACCTGGGATCTGAACTCAGGACCTTCTGTTTGTGAGGCAGAGTCTTAACTTCTGAGTCATCTCTCCAGCCTGCTTCAAGCTTATTGAATGCTTCTTTAGTTAAATGCAATCTTCTGGTGAGATTTTAAAGGACCTCTTCATTTTTTACATTTATTTATGGTATATGGAGGTAGTAGTGGTGTGTGTGCACGCGTGCATGGCAGTCAAAGGGCAACAGAAGCCAGTTCTCTCCTTCTACCGCATGTGTTCCAGAGATTGAACTCAGGTCATCCGTCTTGGCAGCAAGCGTCCGCAGTTGTGGAGCTATCACACGAGTCCACCATTCCTCATTGTTGTCATATTATAGACATTCATCCTGATATTAATTTTTATTCTTAGAATTTCATGGGTCTGCTTACATTATACATCTATTCTTTCATATTCTACCTTTTACGCTGAGGCACTAAGTTTGTACCATGGTCATTCAAAATGCAGTGTTTGTATTCAAGCTTATTGCTTTGTCTTTAAGGTTCTTGCTTTGACTTGCTTTTTGGCATATCTACAAATTTTTGTTGAAAGCAGGCATGTTGTGTCAGGTGGAAGAAATGGAAGAAAGCTGGTTTTAGTATAAAGATTTGCTTTCACATACCTAGGAGCCAGACTATTTTGCATGGTAGAACATATTGTAACTTGTATAGTCCTCTGCTGTTCCTGGTTTCTAGCTGTGCTATTGACACTGGGTTGTCCTAAGTTCTCTCCTTCAGTGTAGATATTTTGTAGACATTTCACTGTATTTCACTGCTTCTGTAAATACAGAAGTGATGTCAGCAACGGGAAGCTTTTAACAGCCTTGCAGTTACTTTGCAATCTTGTAGTGGACCTATTTCTCTGGACTGTGATGTTTACATGTGTCCCGCAAAAAGCATGATTTATGCTTTAGCCTTCTGTCCACTGTTGGCAAGACAGGAATGGAATGGGGAGAAACTGTCTTTTCTCCAGCCAAGGCAATGCATAGCTCTGATTCTTCCCTCCAGAAGTTAGGGCCTCATTGTGGAATCTTCAGGCATTTTCATGACCCAGGGGCAGGGTAGGGAGTGAGAGCAAAAGTGCGACCCCTTTTCTCTGTCTCATCAGTAGCGCAATGGGCCAGCAAGCATAAGTATTCGAGTTACCTTTGCAGCCCCTGTTTTGAAGATCTTGGAGCTTATCTATAGGGGAACTGTGGTTCTCCCTTTCTGATTGGATAGGAGAAATTTGCGGTTTCCTGCTTCAGTGCAGAAAGGAAGGGATAGCTTCATGAGGGGCTGGCTCCAATTCCTTGTGTAGTAACTCCTTCTCAGTGACTCCTCCCTTTCAGAGTTACAAGGAAATTTCATAGACTTTGCACTGTGGGAGCCTCTTTGGCTTCTGAAGACAAAACCTTCAGAACTTCCCTGAGGTAGCATCCTTTTGGAGCTCTCCCCGGAGGGCATCTTGTGTCCCACACTCAGCCTCCAGTCAGATAGCATCTCACCATTATCAGTTTGAGGTTTTAAAGGCCTTCATTTTGGGGGGGGATTTCCTTCTGACAGTCAAGTAACCAAAGATAGACAGTGCTGACAAAATTGCTCTCTCTCTCTCTCTCTATCTCTACACACACACACACACACACACACACACACACACACACATACACACACACACCATAGATGTTTTCCTTATCACGAGTCTCTAAACAGTAAGTATAACTATTTACATTATAGTAGACATTATGAGTAACCTAGAGATGATTTAAAGTACACAGAAAAGTATATGTAGGTTACACATAAACACGGCATTATTTTTGTAAGAAAATTGAATTTTCCTGTGTGTTAGCATAGGGGTGTACATCTTGGGTTCAACCCCCACAAAAATTGTGAGAAGTCTGTGTTTCTCAGCTGTGACTTTGGCTTTGTTTGTCTAGCTCTTAACAGGGCAATTTTCCCTTAGTTCAGTTCTGAGAAATCAAAGAAAAGCCATTAATTTTGCATTTATTTTGTTCTAAGTTCTTTGAATTCAGTGCCTAAAACAAAAATTGTTATTTCTATTTTATTCAGTTCAGAATATTTTCTAAATTTCTTTTAATTTTCTTCCTTTGTTCTATAGTCTTTATATGAGTAGTTCCATTTCCTAATATGTAAGGCTTTTCAAATAGTTTCTGCTTATTGGTGTCTAATTAGATTCCATTGTGATCAAATAGTATACATGGAACATGTTGAATTGACGTTTGGTTCATGGTTCAAAGTACAGTAGGTCTTGGCAGAAGTAGCATGTTCAGTTGGAAAGAACGTGCAGCACCTGCTTGTGGGACAGATGTTTTATAAGCTAGGTCAAATGAATTAGGCTGCTTGACATTATTATTCATCTTCTATATTTTTTACTGCTTTCTTGTCTACCTGTCTTATCAATTACTGACAGGATGGGAAGAGGCAGGATAGAAGGGATTTGGAGTGAGAAGAAGGGAGTAAGGATAGGAGGAAAAGAGGAAGAAAGAGAGGCAGGACAGTTTGACTAGTTGACAAATGCTGTATTTTCCATAATTCTACCAGTTTTATTTTTTACATTTAAAGCTCCTTTATAATTCATATGAATTCATATAATTCATAATTATTGTTCTATTTTCCTTTTGAGTTTTATTTATCATGATTATCATTATTTGTTACTATGTGTACGTGTGTGTGTTTACCACCATATACATATAGAGGTCATAGAGCAACCATATGCATAGAGGTCATAGAATAGGTTCTTTTCTTCTACCTTAATGAGGATTTCAAGGATCAAACTCAGGTTCTCAGGCTTGTGCTATAAGCACCTTTATCTGCTGAATCCTCTTCTGCACCTTGTATGTACTTAATGGATTGGCTTCTTACTCACTATAAAATCACTTTCTTTATTGTTGACAATATATTTGTCCTGAAATCTATCTTTTGCGTCAGCATAGCCATATCTGCATTATTATATTCTAACCTTTTTGTATTTGTGGTGCTTCAGCACAAACCCAGGGCTTGCACGTGGAACTTATGCCTGAAATGCCTGCTTATGCTTTTCTTTTCTTTTTATTTATTTATTTTTCACTTTTACAAACATATTGAGTATTCATCAGAGCTTCATTCCCTTTCTCCTCCCTCCCATCCCTTCCCTTTCCTTCACTATTCCCTTCCACTCACACCTTCCTACTCTTTCACCTGTATGTGTCTATGGACCCAGGGTTCGCTCTGAATTGTCTACTCTTGTGGATGGTTCAGGCCTCTGAAGATAAGTTACCTTTCTTCGGATCATCCCACTTTAGACCTAAAGGCTTCCATTGTAAGTTCCCATTTTGTAATTAAAGTTTTTTTTTAGGTCACATCTAATTGGTGCATACCTTATTTCAAATCCAGCCTGAGCATATCTGACTTGTAATTACAAGCTTAGATCTTCAGTGCTGGGAATCAGACTCAGGGACTTTTTATGGTAGCCAAGTTCTCTCTACTGAACTACATGTTCAGTTATTAAATTTGCCACCTTGTTATTTGTTTTCTAATTATATTTGCTGTTACTCTTCACTGTTTTCTTTTTCTACTTTCTTTTATATTAATTTAATTTCATGATGATATTTTGGCTCCTTTTATAGTTTGCTAACTCTTACTCTTTGTTATTTTAGTGGCCCTTAAGAACTCTTTGGAACCTTTTTACATAACCACTACCTTACTTTGTGTGATCTTGTTTCTTTGCACATAATAGAATAAATTTCAATAGCATACTTTTTTCTACCACTGAACCATTATTTTCTTTATAAAATGGATTTCTGCATATATTATAAACATATGGGAACTTTGTTACTAATTTAAATAGTGCATTGACTTTGAAAAGATTAATGCTTTTATTCCAATATACTTGCGATGGTTAATATTGACCATCAGTCTGACAAGGTCTATAATCAGCTGGGAAGCAAACATCTGCTCATAAAATGTTATCTAGATGAGTTTAAGTGAGGTGGGAAGACTCGCTTTAACTATGATCAGCACCATTTCCTGGGATGGGGTCTGGACAGAACAAAAATGAGGAAGCAACATCAGTATGAGAACCCATGCTTTCTGCTTCCTACCAGGTGGCTCTATCATGACCGATTGCCTCAAGTTCCTGCTGCTATGCCTTCCTCTCCATGATGGACTACCCTTCAAGCCGTAAGCTAAAATAAACCCTTCCTTGTATTTTGTCTTAGGAATATGCACTGTAATCAATACAATATTTATTATATTCATAGACAACATTTCCAGTGTTATTCATTCAATTTTGTAGAGTGACAATTCTTTCATATTTTTTTCTCCTGTCAAAACAATATGCTGTAGAAATTTTTGCACGGTAATTCTTCTAGTGATAAAACTTCCAAGTTTTTTTTTAACTCCTGTAAAGGTCGTGTTCACTATTAATATTACTTTTCTAGTTGAACAATTGGTGCTATGCTAGTTACACAGAAGTAGAATGGCTTTTCTTCTTTTTTGTTCCTTATTTTTAATTCCTATTTTACAGTCACCTGATCGGCTGTGTCTGGTTTTCTAATGAGTCCCCATCTTCCTTATCTTGGATTTTCACTTCTAAAGTTTGAATTCACAGATTATTGCTGTCTGTTGAAGCTTCTTATCTTTTCATGCATTGCAAAGTATTTAAATAATAGCTATGTTCAGTCAATTTTCTGGCATTCCTGTGGATCTTTTCTCCTATGCCCTTATAAGAAATGTTTTGCAGTCACATGTCTACTGCTTTAATTCTTTTAATTTTTTGTTTGTATTCAAGAGAACACAAGCACGTGTGTCTATGGAGGCCCAAGGAGACATTGGGAATTATCCTGCATTGCTCTTCCAGCTTATTGTTTTGCTCCAAGGTTTTTCAGGCTCCACCTTCCTAGGCTCAGAATTGCACGGACTCAATCATTATCCACCTGACATTTTTACCTGGGGTCTGGAGATCCTAACTCAGTTTATTGTGCTTTTGAGGCAAAGACTTTAACCCCTGAACTGTTTCCCCAGTCCTAGTGGTTTACTTCTAATATCAATGTCCATTAACCTCCATGACTCAAGTAAACGCAACTTGTGGGTACCAGATGTTACTGTCTTCTTCCATCAAGTCCAGGCTTTCTTCTGGTAAGTAGACTGGGACCACACATCTTTATCATCTCACTGGTGTTTGATTTTTGTACTGGGCTTGGCATATTCAAATTTTGTGCTCCTCTTAAACCTCAGTCTAGTCTCCTAAGGTATGGTCCCTTTTAAGAATGTGAGGGGTCCTTTATTAGCTCAAGGGCTTTGGGGTATATCAAATGAATGCCTGCTAGCAATGAAGCTGTTTAAATCTCTGCTCTTCTGTATGGTCTTCCAGAGTTTGAAAGTCTGGGTCCTTGAGTAACTCTTCCTTATATCCTAAACATGAGGCAGTGATTGAGAGGGATTATTTAGGGTTTATATATCTCTGAACTTTCCTATTCTTCAGAACTTTACCTTTTAGATCCTAGCCAAGTGTGAGAGTTTAATGCCCCATTTCTTTATCTTTACTCCAGAAAGACAACCACTTTCTCTGTGGCTTCCTGGACTTAGTCATTACAGCAATAGACTTAGTTAATGTGAGCCTCACAGACTTGGTTATTGCAGTTATTAGCTAACTTAAACTTCATAGACTTGGTTATTAGACTTAGTTAATGCAGTTACTTTAAGGTGTCAACTTGACAACTGAAAACTGTGAGAACTGCATTAACTAAGTATCATCTCACTAATGACCACACCTGTGAAGTCTGCATTAACTAAGTCTAATAGCCAAGTCTATGAAGTTTAAGTTAGCTAAGTCTATCATTACTGCAATGACCAACTGCTGCATAGAAATAGCAGACTTGAAGGATTTTCTGCAATGAGAACTACAAGATGGCTCTTGTACTGATTATGCCATATGCATGAACTGCAATCTTTCAGGTAGGTGGTAAGGACAAACTAAAATATGTCCGTAGACTGCACTGAGCCTTTAACATGTATTTTCCCACTGTATTGATTTCTTCTTGTTAGAAGCCTACCAAGACTATGCAGCATTTGTCTGAGACAGTTAGTCATTCATCATATGCACACTAATGAGGTTTAACATCTCAACCAACATCTTTGAGGATGCAACTATCCTGAGAACTAGCAATAATTTTGAAAAGCAAACACATCATGTCCCAAATTAACCTGAGTGATTAAACTGAGTGTTGGCAGAACAATGAACAATTATTAAAAAGCTGTGTTAAAACCCTTGTCTTCAAAAGCTACAGGTCACGTGAACACCTATAGCTTTTCTTCAACTAGTGTGACAACAAGAATACATGTACATATATATATATATATATATATATATATATATATATATATCACCAGGTGATCAGATTACATAGTTGTAATGTAATATAAGCCCCCAAATTCAACAATGAGCTACACTTCAGAGTAGTATGTGTTTTGTAAAGAGACAACAAAAATGCTTTATCTGTTAACATTATTTAGGAACCTGAGGTATATTCTCATTTTGTAATTTTATTTCTTCATATAATTGGCTAGGGCAATACTTGATCTGTGTGCCAAAGTCAGTCAATAAAAATGCATTGATAGCCCTTTAGTACTTGACAAACTCAACTGTAAGGATTTCAACTCAATTCTCACCAAGCCCTGCCTGTTCGGTACATCTTTCCACTCCATCTTTTCCAACTTGGTCAGAAATGATATGTTATAAACAGACATATTTATCTTCCAGTTAATCCCAAATGGTTAGAAAAAAGAGCTTGACACCAATTTTCAACTTTTCTTTTTTCCCCCATTTCCTAATCATTCACTGTGGAAGAAAAATAGCCCTACGAAAAATGGATTTATTTTTACTGCATGCTCAATAAATCCTAGGTGCACTTCTGTTATTCTCTGTCCAGCAGCAAACATTTCTCTATCAAGATTAATATTAAACTCAGCTCAAGGCCGAGTCCTAGATTTGAGCAATGACAAATCCCTTGACATTTCCCCATAGATCCTCTATTTTTCTGCTAAGCTTGCCCTCAAAGTATACAACTGTCAGTTGGTATAAATCAAAGTCTTTTAGCCTCTGATTGGCACAGAGATCCAACTTGACTTTTTTGTTGGTAAAGAGGTAGAAGCATGATCTTGTGTAGCCCAAGTTGACATCGAACTTATTAATGTAGCCTTGAGATCCTGACCTTGCTATGCAAGCTTATACCACCATGCCTGGCTCAGTTAGACTTTTTGATGTGTCATTTGATCTTTCATACCATTCAAAGGTTGTTTGTGTGTATGTGTGTGTGTGTGTCTTTCTGCAAAGCTTCGATCACTTACACTTCAAGTCCAGTCTAGAATCTTGAGATAAGTAAAAAAGAGAAAGTGAACTTTTTAAGACCAACTCTGTCCAAATTTTAGTTTTTGTCAATGAAATTATGAATATTCAGCTTCATGTAAACCTTGAGGTAACAGTTTTTGCCTTCCCTCTTGACAGGGTCTTTTTGGGAGCAAGGTATCAGATGATTAAATAAAGGCTTCAGCCCACACAACTCTAAAAGCACAGAACAGCAGACTTGGGCTTTGTGCTAGCTAGATACAGGTGAACTGTATCTGAAGGCTGAACTCTGGTCACATTTGTGAAGAATTAGTAGTTAAGGCAAGTCCTGAACAGCCTGCAGGAGATTGTCTGATGGATGTGTGAAGACGCAACCTAGCGTGGGTGGGACCATTCCCTGGGCGGGTAGATAAGATGGAGGGAGCTGGTTCAGGAAGTTGGCGTTCTTCAGCATTTATTGGCAGACTTGTAGTCTTGTGAGTGAGATTTGCCTCTTTCTCAGTAATCCCTGTGGATATGGTGTGTCCCGTTTCCTTGGCTCCTGGTTTTGGTATGACCTTTCCTGCCAAGCTGGACTTAGAATTGTAGCTGAGAATCATAAGAAGAATAAACACTCCTTGTTCCCCTAATGCTCTTTGGTCACAGATTTATTAGCAGGCAGAAAAACAGTAACAGGGCCCTGAACCCAGCATTGTCTAAATGCACAACAGTTACAAGAATTTTCCCGTTGGGTGAGAGTCATCTTCTCTTGGAAAGTTCTCTTGATCATGTGCACTGCATGGTCACCGTGAGCAACAAGGAGGATATTCAAGTGCTCTATTGGCTTTACCCCTAATGCGATAAAAGACAATTCCTACTCACAAGGGCTTTGATGAGACAACTATCTTAAGTCGTGTTTGGCTATGTAAGTCAACTTTGATTAAGTTCCCACTCATCTAACAAATAGATGTCTACATCTGAAAACAATTTCCGGTTAAATTCTATTCATGGGCGCCAAGGTGGAACATGTAACCCTTGAACAGATGTCAATTCCAGCAAATGCTTATTTGTATATATGTAGGCACACATAGATTTTTATTCTTTAATTCATCTATGCATTGAATTGCATACAGGGTTTTCTTTTCTTTCTCATGTTAAGGCACCCATGAATTCTCATGATAAATCTATTTTGATCATGGTCATTTAAAAAATAGTAAGATGATTGTTTCTGTTTTCTAACTTTTAATTGGGAATATTTAGTCTATGCATGAGAACTACTGCACAGCACATATTCTGTGAAATCTTTTTAGTGTCAACTTTTTGTGTTCAGAAAGTGAGTTACAGAACTCTCCATCTTCCCTTCTAGTGTGTAAATGAGAATTCAGGCATTCTTTTGTTTTCAGTACCAAGAGTTAAATTAGGATTATTTACTTGTTATTAAATTTACTTTTGTGTTTTAAGAATTTCATGCATGAAAACAATGAATATAGGGCATTTTCACCCTTATTACCTGATCCTATCTCCCTACCTTTTCCCAACCAGTCTCCCTCCTACTTTCATATTTTTTTGCTTGTGTGGCTACTGAGTTGCATCTAGGCTGTCTGTACTGGCATGCAACTGGACAGTTGCCAAAGCAAGAATGACAAATCACTGGATATGCCATTGATAGAGTAGCTCTCCTTTCCTTCACCTGACATCAGCCCTTGGTAGTCTCTCAGGGAGGTGTGTGGCCTCTTGAGCTCTTTCCTTTCTGTGGTAACATGTTGCTAGGCCAAATCTTATTCAAGTCTCATGAGGGTAGCTGCAGTGAGTTCATGGATGCAGCAGCCCTCACATGTCCAGAGATGCTGTCATTTCCAAGACACTCTCTAAAAAAGATGTGGGAAGCCCCAGAAGATAGGAAGCCCTGGAAGATGGAAAGAAAATGTGAAGGGACTTTGTAGTTGACTAGTTAAAAGTCTCCCACCTTGGGAATTTTATCAATTCTAAACAGGATCTTGTTTTGGAACCTAAGCTGACCTTCAACTTACAATTTTCCCAATTCTTGAGTAGGGGTTGATGGGGCATGCACCACCAAACCCAGCTATTTCTCTTCTTCCTATATCTAATTTGCTATTTATGGAATTGGCTTAACAACTTTGATTTCATCAAACTGTTCTGAAGTATAAATAAATGGGCAAATGCTTACCATCTTCACTTTTCAAAGAGAATAGACCTGTATCATCCGGGCAGCAGGTCTGTGGGAAAGTATGCATGTGGGTTCAAGTGTAGTTCCTGCTGAGCATGGAGGAAAGGGCCGAGGCAGGGCCCTTTTGTGGACTAAACATGGGCACATGTTTTGTGCTGTCCTGGATTCGAAGCATGACCGTGTCACATCCTAGTACAAATTTTCATCTGGACTCACAACATTATCAAAAGAAATGTATTCTGGTCTTCTGAGTAACACAATTTACATACTTCCAAAGAACAGAAGCAGATTGCTTTGCAGAGCCCAGACCTGGGTGAGATGCACACTTGGAGACTCACTCTGTCCCCTTCCACTTGCTGCTGTAACATAAATCCCTAAAGTGTGAGGTGGCATCACTCAGGGACAGCTAGGATTTCCCTTTTGATGGCTACTTCTCTCCTTGGGACTTGCTTTAAGAACTTGAACTGTACTGTTCAGTAACATCAGAGAGCAAGTGAGTGAGAGAGAGAGAGAGAGAGAGAGAGAGAGAGAGAGAGAAAGGGGGAGGGATAGGGTATGTGAGGGGCAGCCATTCATCAATCATGAAGGCCTGTTTCCAGGCCATCTTCATGGGCCTACTGGACAAGTCCTTAGAGCTGCCCCACTGTGGAGCTAAGACAAACTTTAAGTCCAGACTGCTGCTGCAGCATTTAGAGAAACTCCCCTTCAATAAGGGCTTTGTTTTATCCTGTAATGACAGAGAGAAGGGGCCCACAGCCTCCAGCAGGTAGCCAGAGCATTACCTGCAGTCATCGTCATTTTCTGTTTTGTTCATGTCCACTGGCCTTAAACATCAGAAAACCAGCTGCATTTAAGAGGCCAGGATGTAAACTCCAGGCTTGGCAGAATGAGGCAGAAAACCAGACCAGGCAGATTAAGGGCACGGGAAAGCAACATAGCTAGGCAACAGGAGATATTGAATTACAGTGGATGAAGATAACTGGACCCTATTATGACTTTAAACATCCAGAAATAAGTACATTTAAAATAAGTGCCCACACAGGCTCCCTCTGAGCCCTCCTGCCTTTTGTGGCAATATAAAGCAAGTGGGGGCAGCAGCAGCTTGCCTAAATTGAGCTCTACAGACTGCATTTGGGATTCACTGGCTCATTCTGAGGACAAATGCTTTCTTTCTGGGCATTTCTTTCCCTATGGTTGCAACAGAAGCTATCTTTTCTTGAAATGTGAGTTCAGGTTTGATCATAGCTCTCCTTAATCGAGTCCTTCGTGTGCTGGGAAGGAACTACACAAAGACTTCAAGTATCATTTCAATACTCTATCATGACATCTCAGAACCAGCATTACTGGAAAAGATCCTAAAACCTAGAGATAATGAACAACTTACCCCAAAATCCTATAGCTTAAAAGTAAGAAAGAATCAAAGTTCCAGAAGAAAGAGAGAGAGAGAGAAGAGAGAGAGAGAGAGAGAGAGAGAGAGAGAGAGAGAGAGAGAGAATGAGAATAACAGTTCTGGGAAATAAATTATTTGTCACACTGGGAATAAAGGGTATTTTTTCTATCAAGCTATATCTATGATACATGCAAAACAAATGTCTATGTCTAAGAAGATGTCAATTGTGTGCTGTTCTCTCATGTATCACAAAGAAAAGAAAAGCTGGCAATTAAACTGATAGGATTGATCCCAAGACAGTGGTAAAAAATGTGGTGTTGGGGGAGAGTTTTGGGATCCATAAAAAGAACTTAAAGGCTAGGGTTAAATGTATACAACAAAGGCATGACATGCAGGCCCATGGTGAGGGCAGAGTATCACAGTTGGATTCCAGGATCTTTGAAGCAAAGGACAAAACCTCTATCATGATCACTTCTTTTTTCCACCTGCAGGTGGCAGTGCAGGCCACTGCATGTGGCCTTTGGACCCCACAAGAAAAGTTTCTGAGGACCAGGGACAGGAGGATAGAGAAACTGCATGTTTCAAACTTTCCCCAACCCCTCTCCCCCAACATCTCAATGGGTTCACCAAGTCACCATTTTATGTCATTTTCATCTACGTCTTTCTTCTATCTGGAGTTTTATTTTTCTGTTAGCTATTTTCCTCCCTGCATTCCCAAGTCCAAAGCTAATAAACTTGTAACACAAAATAAATACACTGTGCTTGTTTGTTTGCTTGTTGTCTTTGTTCTTTTCTTGTAAGACTTCAAATCAGACATTGGAGGACAGCTGAACATAAGAATATGGAGGCTCCTGTTTGTATTATTTCATCTGTCCATCTATCTAGATAATATCTCTCAAGTATGTTTTCTTCATGTGCCCGGTGACTAAATCACTAGCACTTTCTTTCTAGAATCCTCAAAAACCTCCCAAATCTATATACATGAAGTTGAAGCTTGAAATGTGACTCTGGTTTCCTTCCCCCATTCATAGAGGACCATAACATCAGCTGCTGTGATCACCGTGAACCCTGTCCATTCCCAATGCCTTTCCCAGCTTGCGGCCTCTAGGTATCTCTGAAACGCTTTTCTGTCTACTCTCTACCCACAAACCATCATGCTGTTTTCTCAAAACTAGGCTCAAGTTCCTCAGTCAAGCTTTTCCGTATTTATACTCCAGTGGCCTCCACGTTTACCCAGCAGTTCCCTAGAACTCTCCCAAGTGGCCCACAGGCCAGTCGCTTAAAGTTACATTGTCACAGCCCAGCCCTCCTCCTTTGGTCGTTTTTATAGCTGTATTCCCAGCACCGTGCACATAGGCGGAATGAGAGGAGAGACTCGATTGGTATTTATTGAATGAATAATTGAATGCCTCTTCTAAAATATACAGGAATCAATATTCCCCCAGGAAGTTTTTTTTTTTTAACATTAATGCATTAGGATCTCCTGGAAAGCTTTTAAAACTCCAGGAACAAGAAATCATGTTTCATTTTCCTTTTTTTGATATTAATAGAGGTAGAATTGAAGAACACTATGGTAAGTAAAGTAAGCAAAACAGGTATCTCAGGTCCTCATTTGCATATGGCATCAAGCCTTCAAGCTTACCAAGAAAGACAAGTGGTGATGACGAGGACGTGGGGAAATGGAGATCTGACAGCCACCAGGTTCAAAGCCTTAATTAGACAAAAACGTGTTTTGCTTATTGAACAGGGTCTCATATATACCAGGCTTTTGTTGAACTCTCTGTAGAGCCTGAGGACGATGTTGAGATCCTGGTCCTTCTGCCTCCACCTCCAAGTGCTAGGATCACAGCGTACCCAGCACAGCGTTCCAGATGTATGTGGTTCTGGGATTGCATGCAATCGACTGATCTACAGCCTCAGTTCTCTTTTTCTTTCATTCTTTCTTTCTTTTAAGATCAATTCTCGGATCTGTGAGAGAGCTCAGTAAATAAGGGAGGGCATCTGCGTGCAAATCTGGTGATCTGCGTTCAATCCCCAGAAGCGGAGTCCCCATGGCAGAAGGAGGGAATTCAGTTTTGGAAGTTGTCCTCTGACCTCCACAAGCTTACTGTGACATACCTGAACCTGCTGTCCCTATTCTCTCCCTCTCCCGCTCTCTCTTTCAAATTAATTAGCTAATTAAAAGAAGATCGATTCCAATAATCGATCCTGCACCTTTCCATATGGCCAGAGACGTGTTTCAACTGTTCTCTTTCTAAATATATGAATAATTATCCGAAGTGATGAGCATGAGCTTAGCTCCAGTGAGTCCTTGAACGCTAGCACTCTGTGCCCTCATGAATGCATAGGATATGATTTGTTGTAGTGCAAGGAAACAAACAAGTATAAAACTGACAGTCACCCTAAAACTATAGAAATAGTCAATGGTCAAGGACTGGGAAGTGACAGGAATCTGTTTCCAGAAGTCTGTCAGGTGGGACATACTTATGTCTGTGAACTGTTGTTGTAGAAACTGTTTATGATTTATTTACTTAAGTGCTGTGAATTGAAAGCAGGGCTTTGTATATGCTAAGAGCTCATTAATGACATACATCCTTAATCAGGCCTCCTTTTATCTTTTCAAGGTAAACATTTGAGACAGTGTTCTATTAAGTTTCTCGGGCTAGCATTGAATTCACTCAGAGTGTCCTGGCTGTCCTGGAAATCACAAGTTCTCTGCCTCAGTCTCCAAGTGCTAAGATCTCAGGGGTATGCCCCAGGGCTAGCATGGAGTTACTTCATAGTAGGTCACATTACTATGTGTGAGACACTACTCACTTCCTCTTTTGCTTTGGTTTTGAGAGAAATTTCTTCTTCCTGAGTTGCTTAAAGATGAGGAATAGACATGTTTTTCCTACTTTACTGATGAATCTTGTTCTTTGGCAATCCCATGCCACCGTGATTGCTTTTCCCTCTAACTTCTCCTATTTCCTTCCCCTCCCCCTGCCATCCCTCCTCCTCTACCAAGATGAAAAGCATGTGAGAGTCAGAAGACAGGGAAAGCATTGTGAAGTGCCAATCTCCAAAAATGACAGGTCTATGGCAATCATGAGCCCGCAGAAGAGGTGGTCCGGGTCACTTGTGGTGAACTGCAGTGCAGAAGGGGTATAAAAGAGACATGTCACATGAGCAGGGCTGGTTCAGAGCCTGGACATGAACAATGTCATAAGAGCTCTAGCCTGCTAAGCCTCAAACAGGATATAGCTATGGTGTGGTCCTCATCATCTGTTCTTTCCTTCCATAAGAGTTGTTTATACTTATGTGACCTTCCCTTGGAATACATCGCATGCTCTAAGAAAATTACAGGTTCCTCCTTCCCATGTCCCAGGAAACCCTATAATGCAGTTTTATTGCTTGAGCTGATCTGGGCTGTTGTGTCTCCATTCCAGCCAGAAGTCCTTCCCATCCCAGTTTGTCTGTTTCTCTCTTGCCTTTTTCTTCATTTTTGAGTCTCCCTAAGGTCAAATGGGTTGTGACAGTTACTGACACTATAGCGAACCTTTGTGGCCAATGGTGACCTATCAGCTGAAATGAAACCCATGTAGTGCTACCTACCATAAAGGATCAAGGAACTATGCAGAAGAACACACCCATTTTATTGAAGATAGCATTTTTATTCCTGATCCAGTTTTGGGCTCAAGATCAACAATAATTTATAATGTAATAGCTTGGGAAGATATGCCACCTCTTTCAATCCTTACAATGTGCTAGGAGGTATAATTGGAACCTTTCTTCAAATTATGGGGGAAATTGGGCAAAAATTCACATTGATTAAACATCTGCCCTTTTCTGGATCTTATGCTAAAGATTTCATTGTCTTGGAAGTCTAAGAGTCCTCTGTAGATAGGAAAAGCAAGTGTGAGAGACGGAAGCCTAAAGGGAGCACCAGAGATTGGAATCCACATCTGTCCTAACACCAGATCTTTGAGGAGATATATAGTACAAACATTCCACTTAGAGCTGAGCACTTGTTCTCAGGATCTTGAACATCCATGAATCTTTGAAGTTACCACCATTCATAGTAAAGAAACCTTTCCTGATTAGTGTGAGAGTACAATTTGTCTGTGAATATAAACATGAATATTTAGAAGGTAATGTGGGGCCTGCCTATTTAGTTAAACTACAATAGTAAGACCTAAAACCTCTTCGGCCATGAATTTTGGCCAGCTTTACAGTATTCATTATGAGGTCCCTCTTGTGGAATGGCCCTCAGATATGATCAAAGAACAGTTGGATACATCCATAATTGTTCTGCTTCTGTTGCACCAATGGGAACATCTTGCCTGGCAGATTGGTGATATAGATTGTAGGGCTTGTAGCTGGGTAAGACTATTGTTGCCTCTTCTTCCCAAGCAGGCTAGAAAGCATATAATGTATCCACTAGAGAGAAAGCTTTCAACTCTCTGACAGGGAGTTTTTTCTGCATCTCATAGCCATAGTGTATCCTTTCTTCATCAATAAAGTATATTAAATAGAATCTGGCAGACAATCAAAGGGATTAAAAAGAGACTGTATTGTTCTAAGGGCCCCTGGAGTCTCCGTGACCTATGACTCCTAAGGAAATGCTTCACACCTGGCACTGGGGGATTGATTTGAGTCCAAGGTAGAAACAAAAAAAGTCAGGAAGAGTAAGATATTTTGATGAAAAAAGCAATTGGGAATTTTCTAGAACTGATGATAATCTCCATCACCTTTCAGTCAAAAGAAAGCTCAAGCAGGACAGAGAAATTCATATCCACACACATTATACCAATTTTCGAGAAAAAAAATGGGAAAAAATTCTCACAAGCAGCCAGTTCCATAGCAGGAGAAAAGGGTAACAGGGAACATTTGTGCCTTGTCTAGAGAGTTTCAGCTTTGCATAGAACAATATTTTAGAGACTTATTGCATAGTGTAACTATGATTAGCATTAAGGCATACAATCAATAAGAGCTAAATTGGCAAGTTTTATATCTTGTGTTTTTTTAGAATGTTTTAAGAAAAAGAGCAGCCAACTTTGAGACATAGTTTTATTCAGTCGAAGTTATCATATTTGGAACTGCAGCTTTGAATCAGAAAGTTTAATGGAAAAGAAAGAAGAGGCATGGAGAGTAATATAAACAGGGAGAAGGAGGAAGAAGACAGATAAAATAGGAGACCAAGGAGGCAGAGAGCAAGCCAGTAGAAGGGTCCACAACAAAGCCAGAAGGAAGTGTTAGGAAGGAGATATGGATGAGAGTGTTTCCTGCAGAAACATGGAAAGATGAGATGACCCAATCTGGAAATATTCCATAAATGTCGGGAAGGGAAATCTTTTCAATTCATATATAAGATGAAGGCTTGAGAAAGTAGTAGGGAAATAGAAGGGGAAAAGTAGAAAACTGCTTATATTAATCATATTTAACACTGAAGCAAGCTACACAAAGAGAATTGGGCTAATATGAGCAAAACAGAATTTCCATAAAAGACAAAATTCTTGGAAAGACAGAATGAGAAGACCCAAAGAAGAGGCTTGTTAAGTCTGGAATGTTGAAATTTCAGCATATGAGTTAAACCACTACTGCTTGCAGATTGGCAAGACAGGTATCCCTAGGATATGGCTGCTGTCCAAGGAAAGCTTGGTATTTCTCAACTCTTCATCCAAAATGCAAAATCTTGTTTGT
This sequence comes from Typhlomys cinereus, assembly GCA_023101885.1. Classification (NCBI taxonomy): domain Eukaryota; kingdom Metazoa; phylum Chordata; class Mammalia; order Rodentia; family Platacanthomyidae; genus Typhlomys; species Typhlomys cinereus. Next base: position 692,303 of record JALPQD010000213.1, read on the forward strand.
CAGTGTCCTCTTGACCAAGCATCCAATGCTTGTTGGTATCAGAAGTTCCTGACCTGTGGTCTAGGAGATGGCCCAGATGAACTTGGCCATCCCCAAAGAATAAAAACTCTGCCAGAGATATACTCCTAAAATTCTGAGTAACTGAAAATAAAATATGTGCCTGTTCTATCATCTCCAACAGCATTCTTCAAAAACAAGAACAAAATATCTCATAGAAAAGCTTGTTAAGCTAATATAGACTAGTTTGCCCCTGAAAGTAAAACTATTTCCCACAGGAAGTTAATAAAACTTTCTCGTCTGTTTGAAGCTCTAGCCCTACACCTGGCTGTTAGCTATACCGTCCTAATTCTGTGATAATATTATGATGAACTATAAACCACAATATTATTATAAAGTCAGACAAGACCAACATATATATGTAATTTTAATGAAAAAAAATGAAATTGGCGACGCTAGTTGAAAAGTTACATGAAATAAGGAAGGAACTTGGGAGGGGGAGTGAGTTATCTGCTCTGCAGAAGGTCCCAGGACTGTGGGTAATCTCTATGGCTTACTGATTCCCCCACTCACTCCTATTCTGCTTTGGCTTCTGATTGCAGTTCAACTGTTGGAGTGTTTAGTGGTGAGGTGAACCAAAGCATTAACGAAATTGTCAGCCCTTGCTGGTCCTGTATGTGTAGAGTTTCAACAGTTTTTAACTGTCTTTCCCTTCCTTTTTCTGTTTCAAAACATTGCAACTACATATTAGAGTAGAACAATGGTGAGATCTGTTGATGGTAAATCAGTCTTATTACCCAGTTATACGGGGTTGCTATGCCAACCTGGAAGGCTTCACTCCTCCTCAGCCATCTTTTTTTCCTAATTTCTCCATGGGAGTTTATGACATATAATTTATATGAAAACGAGTTTCATTCCTACAAAGTATTCCAGTACCTACCCAAGCGACTCCAGCTGTTTATTATGAAAATGTGTGTCTGTCAATTCATTCACCTTAAGAATGAATCAAGCTATCTCACTAGTTTTTAACTAAACTGTAACTTTGCTATGTAAATAAAATACTCTCCTCTCTCTGAGTAAGCCACTGCCCACTCCAAAGGAAATAAAAAGTAGTTTCAGGGCTGGTGAGATATTTGGTGACCTGAGTTCCATTCTCAGAAGTCCCTGTGATGAGACTGAATTTTGACCTTCACCCATATGCCATGGCATATATTCATGTGCTCTCTTTCTTTTCCTCATTCCCTTTTTCTCTTTTCCTTCTTTTTTCTCTTTCTAAATGAATAATAAACAGGATATGAAAAAAGAAATAGTTTCCACTTCACATTCTTTTCCCATATGTGATTCTTTCACATATGTGTCCCTTCCAAATTCCTATGCCAAATTCCCTAACAATCTTCACTTCAGAACATGATTTGAAGGTATGTCCTTTGAAGTGGAGATTAAATTAAAATAGGCCAATAAGATCAGTCCCCATCCAATCTGATAAGTGTTTTTATATGTAGAGAAAATTTGGATATGCCGAGAGATACTAGAGTACACAGATACCTACAGGAAAGGCCATATGAGAAAGTCCTCTAGAGAAATCACACCCTCTGATGTCTAACGTTAGACTTCCAGCCCCTAGTCCTGTAAGAAAATCAATGTCCATGACTTAATTCAACTGGTCTATAATATCTTTTAAGGAAGCCCTGCCACTGTAGCAAGCAACCATTTAAATAATTTTTTTAAAAAATCACTAATAAATAAGACATATATTAGTTATTATCAGCTTTTCATTTATATTTGATATATTTTATCCAATAAGAGAATTATATGACTTTTGAAATTCTTAGTGGGAAAAGCATCCTTCGAAAAATCTCAATAGTCAATCAATTGTAAATGTTTCTCCAGTACTGGCTTATAAAGTAAGAATTATCTTCAGGATCTCCAAATGTAGTTGACTATAAATCTAGGTGTGACTGTATAATTAGGATCTTCTTTAACCGATTTGAGATTGTTTCATTTCAGCAAAGGTTTTTATATGTTTAAAAGTTATTGGGTTGCTCTTGAAAATTATCTATTAATGAAGTGGTAAGAGGTAAGTGTGTTAGATGAACTACTCCCAAATCAGACTATAAGGCAACAGATGAATGTTATGAAGCCATGAGGAAGCCAGCCCCAGTTTTATGCAATCAATGTACTCCATAGGAGGTTCTGCCACGGCATGTCTGTCAACTCAGTGCTCATCTAAAGCCAGTAACCATGAGATTCCAACTTCCAAAACCACCAGTCATTGCATCCAGGAGAAGAAGTCCCAGTTCTCTAGAAGAATATCTGTATATACTAGATCTTTGAGAACAAATGCTTCCCAAAGTTTTGAAATTCCAGGAACAGAATTAACAGAACCCACAGATATGTGGCTGCAGTGCTGTTATATATCAAAAGCACAAGCCTGGAGCGTGTCATACGCTACAGGCACGAGGTTAAAATACCACTGTCATGTATCAGTGGCTTGTGGATGTCATATATCACTGTAAATATTGGATTGTTTTATTGTTAATGGTTCTAGATCATATTCTGGAAGGTCATCATCACTTCTAGAACATGCATAGCTTCAAGAGCTCCTGAATTGCTAAGGTTTTCATTAAACTCAGACCTGCCTATCACATCTACCATCTACCAAGTGCCATTCCTGTGTCATGGATCCCCTCTCAGAAAATTGCCAGACATTCCCTTAGGAGAGTCAGAGGCATTTCTTATCCTCTTGGGCTTTCTCAGATCAAGGCTTCTTAATCTTTCTGTTTTCCTTTGTTATCTTTTTCTCACCATGATTTTCATATATTTTATTTATCGTGTGTGTGTATGTGTGTGTGTGTGTGTGTGTGTGTGTGTGTTTCTTTGTGTATCAGAGAGCACTGTGTATCCCTATGGAGGACCAAGGGTGACTTTGGGTATCATCCTGGATTGCTTCTACCTCCTTGCTTAGCTCTAGGATTTCCCAGGCTTTACCCATCAGGCCTATAAGTGCAGGCTGACACCATTTCCACCTGACATTTTTACGTGTGACCTGGGATCCAAACTCAGGACTTTTTGCTCACGTGAGACAGAGTCTTATTCCTGAGCCACCTCTCTAGCCCTCACTATGCTTTTTTTATACTTTGCTGCTTGGCATTCTGAGATTTGGTTGAATTCCTGTGTGGTCGTGGGATTGTGTGCCTCCTTTTTCCTAGGGATTCAGAGAATGTCACCTTTCTCCTGCTACTTTAAGTGTAGCTGAATTGAAGTTTATGATTTATTTCCACACTTCTCTCATGGTCCTGAATGGGATCATTTGTTTTTCACATTCATAGAAGTCACTTGCTCCTAGGCAAATGTATGGGAAAACCAAGACTCTTTCAATGGTAGGGCAAGAACAGGCAAAGATGTGAGTCATCTGTTAGTACAACTTATCTGAGCCATGGGGGCTTACACACGTCTAATCTTTACCACGTCCTCACAGAGATGTTCTGCTTAGTGGAATAGGCACAGTGCTCATAGCAGTAACAGAATGTCTCAGGTTACCTGGTTTCCCTGAGCACAAATTTAGTTTTTGTTGTGACCAGATTAAAATAAACAAATAAACAAACAAAAGTTATTTCCTTTCTAAAAGGGAGAATAGATTCCTGCTAAAGAGTACAATAGTTTTACCCAGAATCCAAGTGGTCTGAAAATCTCTTACTAGGGTTTGTTATAGAGCAGAATAAGACCTTGACTTACCCTCCCCCTCAACTGTGTGCCATTCCTAGGAGCTGTTTGATTCTGGATCATTGATGGGTTCATTGGTTCTGGGTCCAATTGAAACTAAGGTGTTATAATATATGTATAAGTGTTACATATAACATAATAGATGTAATATATCACATATATATGGTAGCTCAAGAACAGGTATGAATTACATATATATGGAGAACCAAGGGTAACTTTGGGAATCATCCTGGTTTGCTTCTACCTCTTTTATGCTTCACTCTGTGATTTTCCAGGTTCTACCCACCACCAGAAGTACAGGCCATTGCCCTTTCTTTCCACCTGGTGTGTTTACATGGGACCTGGGATCTGAACTCAGGACCTTCTGCTTGTAAGGTAGAGTCTTTACACCTGAGCCATCTCTTCAGCCCAAATTTAGTATTTTTAAAGAATAAAAATTTACACTGTCACAGTTCTTCTTTTTTTTATTTCCACTCATACAAACTTAACAGGTACACTGGTCCCCTCCCTCCCTCCAACCCCCTACCCCCTTCCGATCCCCCTGTGTCTCACCCTCCCATCCCCAGAGGATCCTTTAATGTGCATGCCAAACTCTCCTCTGGGTCCTCCTCTCCGATGAGGTGCAAGGACCCAGTGGCATTTCCCAGAACCCTTTCCTGTGTTCCCGTTAAGCATAGGAACACTATTGTGGCTGTCAATCCCTTGCCTCCAAGGATCCTAGTGCCTTTAGCAAATGCTAGACTTTATGGGGTCAATAGTGTGTTGGACATTGCGAAGGGCATGCAAAGTCTAATTATGATTGCTTTGGTCCTAACTTGTGTGGAGTATCTTGCATATCATTATTTCTCCCATCCTTGTGCTCTTACAATCTTACCACCCCCTCTTCTGCAAATTTCCCTGAGTTTCAGGATGGGGAGAGATTAGGCAGGCCTAGTTCCAGGTGGTTGATATAGAGTCTCTGATGTTCTGGATTATGGTTTGTTGACTTTTTTTTTCAGTTTTGCTGCTCCTGCAATGCCCTTCACTCCATCCTGATGGGTATTGGATGTCACCCCTTGAAGTCCTTGGTGGTGGCCTATTTTCTCTGCTGTAACATGGTCCTTGAAATGCCATATGACTTTGCCATTCCACTTTTGGGAATACTTAGGACATGGACATATCATTCAAATCACTGACATATATCCATGATTAATAAATGATCAAATTTGTGATACAGCAAAAATTCACCTCGATAGCACAAGCATGACCATGTTCATAGCAGCACTGTTTACAATAGCAAAGTCATGGAATCAACCCAAATGTCCAACAGTTGACGAGTGGATAAGGAAAATGTGGTACATCTATACAATGGAGTACTACTCAGCCATCAAAAATGATGAATTAATGGAATTTTCTGGGAAATGGATGGAACTAGAAACAATTATATTGAGTGAAGTACCCCAGACACAGAAAATTAAGCGCCGTATGTATTCCTTAATAGGTGGATCCTAGTACCAAACCCACTTAGAGACACTTAAGGATAATTCTCTGTAATATCTACAGTAATTGCAAAGATTATGAACAGGAGGGATGGGGAAGGATGCCCACACTAGAAACAAGGAGAGAGGGGACACTGTTATAGTTCTGAAGGCAAGACTTCCCAAACTGGAATTGAGTCCCATAGGAGGATCTGAATGAGTATCCAGCTATAGTTTCTGGGGGCTTCCTGCAATCTTCGGCAACTTAGCTTGTTGCTACATCACAGGCAGCTTCATCTTCCCCTATGAGTCTGCATAAAGTCTCCTTTTCTAAAAACACTTTTCACTGGATTTAGGGTCCACCCTAAACCCACAAGGATCTTACCTCAAGAGCCTTAAATTATGTCTAAAAAGACAGATACTACTTCCAAATTAAGTCATTTTCACAGTTTCTGATACTTAGGACATGGACATATCATTCAAATCACTGACATATATCCATGATTAATAAATGATTAAATTTAAATATGCTTCCACATGTAATTTGTGCTCTTAAGAGTGCTCTTAAGAGTGCATAGTTGTGATAATTAATCCTGGGTGTCAACTTGACTCACCTGGCAGGAACTAACATCAGCTGTCAGACTACCTGAAAAGATTATTCAGATCAATAAAATTTATAATACAAAGAACATCCCTAGATCTGATTGAAACCTCCAAGTAGCAGACCAGATAAAAGGAATCATAGAACAAAAGACTTTGAAAAGAGACTTTCCACTTCTTCAACTTTCCAGAAATCCTCTAGTCTTTAGCTGCCACCCACTGGCCTACTGGACTGAGCAGCTCTGAGCCTCCAGGATGTTTACAGTGATGTAGTCTGTCTCCAGCATCAGCCACCAGCCTTGTCACCTTCACCATGAAAGGCTGTTTCTCCCTTCTGGAACCATAAATTGAATAAATCTCCCTTTCTCCCTTAAGTTGCTTGACTTTTAATGCCCTCTCACAGCAACAATTAAAAGTAACTGTTACATTAGTACAGGTAGAGTCACATCCTTTTTACTGAGGAAAGCATATACCACTTTGTCCCTGACCATGAATTTTGAGACTATAATACATTCACAGAATCTACTTTCTATTTCATAGCTTATATGAAAGTCAAAGGCTTCCCTCTTCTCAAAATTATAAGAGCTTGAAATGTCTGTGAATTTGACTCATGTAATATTCTAAAAGTAAGTTAGACAGTCATGAAACCAACTCAGATGGATGAAGGTAGCTTCATTGCACTGAATCAATAAAAAGACTTTCATTGATTTACTCTTTCAAATAAATTACGCCCAAATAATAAATGCAACTGAAGTCACTACCTGTTCTGTTTAGGTTAATTCGTTTTCATTTTCCAAGAACAATACAAAAATCAATTGACCCTGACCCAATTTGAGAGTTAAATAAAAACAAAGGACAGCTCACAATCCTTGTATTCTTCCAGGAGATTTGTGGTAGCATTAGTTTCAGTAATGTCTTCATAAAAGGTATGATTTCCTTATGCATTGTTATTTGATACAGTTATGCTTGTTTCAAGTCTTAACACTGACTATTTTGTGGTATTTGAGTTTGCTTTGTTTGAGACCATGTCTCACTATGTAGTCCAGGTTTGCCTTGAATTATGATCCTTACTCCCCAAGGTGTGACAGGAGTGTCATGCCCTCTCACATAGCTCATATGAGCTCTTCTTGCATTCACAGTTGTTGTATTAAAATTTGGAAGGCACATCATTTTAGGACTAGGAATGCATGTGAGAACTATTGATTCTCGAACCAGACCAGGCATGAAAATAGACTGTGATCTGCTAGAACTATGAAAGTTATTAGTGAATCAAAACTTTATTTGTTACTTGGCCTTTGCGAGACTCTATTCCAACAGTGAGAGAAATAATCACTAAGAATCAATCCCTGGAAGTTGATAGAAGGGGTATGTGTGTGTGTATATACATATATATACCTCTGACATTTTTTCTTCAGAGTTTATCCTCAAAAGAACCTATCTGAACTATTCTATTATTCACAGTTTGCTTCTTGTTTTTCATGTCTATGTCTTTGATCTGACTTCCTATGAGTCACTAAAGCTGGCTTTTAGAATTTCCTTTCTATTTACATGGAGCATTTAATACAATTTTCTGTATAGTTCTTTGATAGCAGTTCTGGAAAGCCTATCATATGTCAAAATATACATGTGAATAATCCAGAACTCCAGAGACTCTATATCAACCACCTGGAAGTAGGCCTGCCTAATCTCTCCCCATCCTGAAGCTCAGTGAAATTTGCAGAGGAGGGGGCGGTAAGATTGTAAGAGCACAAGGATGGGAAGAGTAATGATATGCAAGATACTCCACACAAGTTAGGGCCGAAGCAATCATATTTGGACTTTACATGCCCTTCGCAATGTCCAACACACTATTGACCCCACAAAGTCTAGCATTTGCTAAAGGTACTAGGATCCTTGGAGGCAAGGGATTGACAGCCACAGTAGTGTTCCTATGCTTAAGGGGAACACAGGAAAGGGTTCTGGGAAATGCCACTGGGTCCTTGAACCTCATTGGAGAGGAGGACCCAGAAGAGAGTTTGGCATGCACATTAAAGTATGCTCCGGGGATGGGAGGGGGAATTACTGGGGGATAGGGAGGGAGGGGGAGGGGAGGGGGGCACAGGGCGGTGGGAGGTTGGAGGGAGGGAGGGGACTGGTGTACTTGTTAAGTTTTTATGAGTGGAAATAAATATATATATATATATATATATATACATGTGAATATATATATTCATCATATGCATGTATGTGATATAACATATATGCATAAATATATCTCATTATAATCTATCAATACCATTTTATCAGTTCCAGTGAGATATAGAAACCTTTCCTCTCTTTATGAAGCATCATTTTCCTCTTATAATATAATTTTATTAAATATTACTGTAAGCACATTTAGGACTACTCAAGCAGCACTATAACTTATTTGCTATTTAATTGTTTTAGTATTCATCATTCTCACTTGAACGGGGTCATATCTAACTTTGAGAGCTGATGATTCCTGGTATACACACTTTTCATTGCCAATCTGTCACTTTACATCCTTCACTCACACTGAACTTGAGTATCATGGTTATTTGCTGTTAACTTCCATTCAATATTCTTTATGCATTCTGATCATTAACACTTTATCAGATATATGCTTTACAAACTTCTGAACTGCAGGCTTCCTTTTCATTTTCTGTCAGTTGTTCCTTTGCTAAGCAGAGTTTTATTTTTACCTTTGCTTAATGCAACTTGCTTATTTTTCTTTGGCTGTGCTTTTAGTACTAGATCACCTCCCTCCTCAAATCATTTCCCAGGTCAGAGTCATGGAGCTTTTCTCTGTTGGTTTTCTTCCAGGAACTTTATTTTATTTGCTCTTACATGTAAGTCTCAAAGGCATTTTTTTAGTTGATGCTCTGTGTAAGATAAAAAATATTAGATTTCACTCTTCTACATGCTCACATCTATCTAGTTTCCCCAACACCATGCAATGAAGAGATTATCTTTTTTCCCATTGCAGCTTGTTGATGCCTTTGTTAAAAATTAGTTGATCTTCTAGGGATATCTAGTTCTGGCCTCTTCTTTTGTCTAAGTCTCTATTTTTTGTCAGTATCACATTGTTTTGATCTCTGCAACTTAAGGAGTATCTTAAGTGTAAAGTGTCTTAAAAAGGTATATTTCTTGAAGACTTGGCTACCAAATGCAGCAGTGCTCAGAGGCAGGGTTCTGGGGGAAGCAACCACATCAGTGAAGTCCTAACTTTATCAAGGTATTATTAAAGAGATGGACTGATAAGTTCATGTCATTATCTGGAGATCAGGTGAGAATCAGGTGGGGCCAACCTCAGTATTCTATGGGTGGAGTCACATCTTGGATAGATATGGCTTTACATGACCCTTTATCTTTCTTCCTCTTTGCCCACTATCCACCATGAAGTGGGCCACTTTGCTCCTCCGTATGCTCCCCACCAAAATGCTGTCTTACCATGCCCAGGCCCAGAAACAGGAAAGGTCCAGTGACCACGCACAGAGTCCTGTGAAACCAGGACTAGAGATAAAAATGTTCTGCTTTGACTTATGTCCACTTTCCCCATGACTCTTTCCAGCGAATGGACTTGTGTCAGGTCTGCATACTTTGTGTTTCTTCCTTCTTCTCCCTTCCTTTCCCTTTTTCTATTCTTTTATCATCCTTACAGAGGCTTTCTCTTTTCTGAGCTCACACATGCCTCTCTTCTCCTTCCTTAAACACTAATCACTCTGACTTTTAACATAAAAGTAATAGTCTCTAATTTTCTCCTGCTTTCTCTCTTTCTTTTCTTTCTTTCTTTCATTCTTTCTTTCGTGTTAGAATCAAATCCTAGGTTTCTCTACTATCAGACAAATGCTCTACAAATGTCCACCAAATGTGAACATCTTGGGACACTGTCTCTGATTCAGCCCTTAGTTTCTGCAGCTGTGGCCTCGTGACAAGTTAAATTACTTGTAGCAAAACACACTTTATGTCAGGCAGACTGACAACAAATGCCACGTTCAGTTTTCACATTCATATGAGTACTTGATATTATTACTGCTTGTAAGATTATAATTGTGTGAAGTACTTGGTATTATTGGCACTTGGAAGATAGGGATACTCGGGCCTAAGAACTTTGGGATTTGCAGAAAGGGAAGGTGTGGCTTTCTTATGTTAATACTCAGAACTTCTGCTTATCTTTGAAAATTTACTGCACTGGGGTCCCTCCGAAAGTAGAGAAATCATGCTACTGACAGTTACAATAATTGCTAACACTTCACTCTAAAATCTTACACAAGAGTTGCTGGGAACTGTCAAGAAAAGAGTCAGTTAGAACTGTATTTGAGTTTGAGATTGTTTTTCCTCTGTATTGCCTCAGTCCCTGAAGATTACTGTCTGAAATCCAGTGGACTCTCTGGGGCTTGTCTAACATGGAACAGTAATTAGTGCAAGAATAAACATTGTATAATGCCTTGCCTCTCATCTCATGAAATGTCCAGACAGTTTGCCCATATCTATTGTAGCTTTGTCTGAAGAAGGGACCAGGTGTGAATGGAATAAAAAGTCCCTGTAGAGAAGCAGAGATAGAAAGGAGAAACCATGAAGCTCTTCGACTCCCTATGTGTGCACCATGTTGAGAGTTGCACACTACCTTCATATTTAGAGCTTTAGACTGTCTCAGAAGCTCAGAGGTGAGGAAGCATGACCCTATCACACTTGGTCTAACATTTCATGTACAAATGTTCTACATTTCAGCTCCATTGTTAAGTACATACTGAAACCACCTAATAGTCTATAGTAACCTACATCCCCAGTTTGCTTTGGAATGAGATTTTATGGGATGTGGAACTTTCAGTGGAACCTGGAAAAGTCTTCAGCAAATAGAAGAGAGACCAAGCAGGCTATTTTATAAGTAAAGTTTAATTGGAACATAGCTACCACCATTTACACCTGAGGGTGATTTCATGTTATACTGGAAGAAACTTGGGTAGTTTGAGGGAGACTATATAGCCAGAAAAGTTGAGAGTGTTATCTTTCTGTTCCTTTAGTTTACTATCTTCTGACCTATATCTCACTGGAAGAAGTTCCCTCAGGATAGCCATATACAGATAACTAAAGAAAATTTATCAAGCAAGAACTAACAAGAAGAACTGTGAACCCTGTATAGATTATGCCTTGATTGACAACAATATAGAGGGCTTTTATGCTGAGGCTCTGTGATAGACACCCAATCACCCCTTAAAAAGACAGAAATGGTGTCCCTTCAGCAGAAAGACCAAGACAATGATTAATCTTCAGTCTACATAAGAAACCGTTTTTGTTTGTCTCGGTGCTCTGCCCTGGGATTTAGTCTCCTTGTGTAAGACAGTATGTAAATCTGTGGACTCTGTCATGGGCCAATCTTCTTTAAGTACAAAATTTTCAATGTATGTATTTCCAAGGATGTCTGATTCCCAGCAGTTTCAGCTATGATGTTGGCTGCTTGCTTTGTTCAGCAGAATGAACTCCAGAACTGGACCTTGGCTCGTAAGAGTTCTTCTGTGGATCACTGCATGACTTTGGGTAGGTTCATTTCCTTTCGGCCTCCATTTTCTTACCTGTTCATTGCAGAAGTTTGTGGCACCATATCATAAGTTACTGTAGTATTTTAAAAGAAGTAATATACCCAAAATACAAAACACCAGGGTACATAGTATAATCACCTAGCATATTTAAACTTCCATTATTAACATCAGCATTAATAACTCCTCAATCGTTACTTGGATAGTAATCTAGACTCTTGTGGCTCGGGATGCAAACCAAATGCTATCACCTCTTGGGAACAAAATGTTAATGTGCTGAAAAGTCCTTGCAGTTTTGTCCAAGTAGCATCTTATCAGAAACGTTCACAATTTCTTAGGACTCATTGGTGTCACTTGCACATGGGTTCCGATAGCACTTTCCTCATCTTGACAACCCTGCAAAAGGCAGAACTGGCTGTTCTACTGTTATTGGCTGGTTCATGTGATGTAAGCCTTAACACTCAGGGAGGCAAGTCACTTCAAGGTCACATGGTGTGAAAGTGGGTTGCTTGCTTTGAAGCCCTATATTTTTTCGTATATTTTTCTCAGACTCTTTTATTTTGCATGCATGTGTGTGTCTGTGTATATCAGAGGGCACTGTGTGTTGCCTATAAAGGCTCAAGGAAAGCATTGGGAATCATCCTGGATTACTCCACCTCCTTTTTGCTTTGCTCTAGAGTTTCCCAGGCACTACTTTCCAGGGCTAGAAGTCCAAACTGCTGCCATTTCTGCCTGATATTTTTATGTGGGATCTGGGATCTAAACTCAGCTATTTGCAAAGCAGAGGTTTAACCCCTGAGTCATCTCTCCAGTATCCCAAAGCAAATTCGTACATGGTCTAACCTTGCCTTGTTTGAGGCCAAATTTTTGTTTGCATTCATACTGTTTTCCTTCTCCTCTTGGTTCCTTTTACAGTACAATGGAATTGATAAAGTTTGTCATTGCATGCACTCAGAAGTATACAAGATCCCTTGAATGAACAAGAAACAGCATATGGTGAGGATCACATGAAAAGATATGAAGGTCTAGGGAGGGGATATGCATGCACATCTCCATTGCCAACCATTGCAATAACTATCAGAAGTGGATACTCTACAAGTGGCTCCAAGAAAAAGCCATCAACATAGACTAGTGAAAATTCCGGAAGTGAATATGTGCAATAGGCACAGAACTTACAAGGAAAGGGGAGCAATGGGCTAAATGCATAATAGTTGCTGCTTGTAGTATTGTGATGAGGACTTGGGCATCTGGTCAGATGAACCTGGATTTTTCTGGTCTCCAGTTATTTTTGAACTTTTGATGTAGGTCCAGATGCATAACCTCTTACAATATCAGTTTCTTTTCCATAGAAAGGGAATGGCAGTGACATATGCATTGATAAGTTGCTGTGGAGTTTGTTAAATAGTGTGTTGTGCTAGGGATGAAGACTTAAGAACGGTTACCTATTATCATTGTAATTTTTATACCACTAGCATCCTCCTCCTCATCAAGGTATATGGTATAAACATTTATCTTTTCTTTCTACAAAGAGTCATTAGCTGATGAAAAGTTCATTACTTTTATCTATAACTGTTCATACTTATTAAACGTGCCTTTGAGGCTTTGTGTTCAAAATCACAAGTAACTTGCATTTTAGAACTCAAAGCTTTCTAGGATTTGAGAAGCAATGTGTTGCTTCAGCATATGCTCCATAGCAGTTCCAGCAAGCTGTGAGCACCACCTGTCATCAATCACGTTCCTTTCCAGATTTGTTGATTTGCTATAAGACTCAGGCTATGGGATACATGGATAGTCCTAAGATTTATGACAACAGCAAACACAAAGGAGCAACAACACAAAAGCAAGCAAAGGGAAAAGGCATATGGCAAGAGTCCAGAAGAAACAAGGTGCCACAGTCCAGGAACTCCCTCTGCCTATCTCTCCCTTCCTCCCTCCTCCTCCCCGCAACACACAGAGTCACACAGCTTTCACTTAACTTCCCTGCCAGCATATGTCAGCAACATATATGATATATCTGCAAGAGATGCTCACGGGAGATGCAGTACACTAGAGATTTCCTTGAGGATTAATATACTCCTGTTCATCATTTACCAAACTTGAAGACTCCCAAACCAAAATGGACTTCGGAACAAGCTGCGTGAATATGAATATGAATTGAATATGAATAGTTCAAGCACAGTGAGTCCCTCTTATGACAAACCTACATGCTCACATCTCAAGTATTATAAGTAGACTTTCATAAGCAGTCTTCCTAAAGGTGGCAGGTTCATATCTGCTATATTAATTGTGTGTGTGTGTTTGTGTGTGTGTGTGTGTAATTGTAAACTAGTGTCAAGTGTCTTCTTCTGTCCAGCTTATTTTTTAAGAATTAAATTTCATAACTTAGTGTATGTGTTAATGTGTCATAAAATTTGAATAAACTAGAATATCAAGAAGGCACTATATGTATTCATGTAGATTTATTACAGTGAAAAGATACATAAACCATCATAAAAGAGAAATAAAATGAGATCTGAGAGGGTCCAAACCGAAAGCACCTATTGTCTTCTTGAACAATTTCCTCCCACATCGGTGTATGGCCATAAAATTTCCTCCCACGTCAGGGTACAGCCATATGTATGGAGTTGCCAATCAGGGCTCCTATTTGTCTTTATCTGGAAATTCCTGTAATAAAATGTTTCTGACTGTAGTCACATTTAATGACCACTTCTGAGATGATGTGCAGGAACAAATTCCTCAAGTGCTTTTTCCTTTTGTGTAAGTCCACCGATGTCAGCAGACCTGAAGCAACTACACTCCTGCTTCCCACCCCTTTGAATTCTTTTAGAGTTTCATACATAAATATAGTGATTTCATGATGTTTTCCCACCATAATCCCCACTATCATCTTCCTCTGTTTCCTATTACAACCATTCTCCTTCCCTGACAGTCTCCCTCTTATTTTCGTGTATTTTTTTGGATGTGTGGCCCACTGAGTTTCAACTGGATTGACTTTGATGCCATCTGCTTGCATACTCGCTGGAACACGACCCATATTTCAAGTAAGCATAATACTTAGGAAACCATCCTTCAATTCCTCCTTCCCCCAACAGTATTATCCTTTATCAGTGTCTCCGGGAGGTATAAGCTTCTTGAGACCATTTCCCTTGCCCAGTGAAATGCTGATAGGTCAGATTTCCTGCAGGTCTTTTTTTTTTTTTTATTTCCACTCATACAAACTTAACAGGTACACCGGTCCCCCCCTCCCTCCAACCCCCTAACCCCCTGTGCCCTTCTCCCCTCCCCCTTCCCTCCTCATCCCCCAATGCCTCCCCCTCCCATCCCTGGAGCATCCTTTAATGTGCATGCCAGACTCTCCTCTGGGTCCTCCTCTCCGATGAGGTGCAAGGACCCAGTGGCATTTCCCAGAATCCTTTCCTGTGTTCCCGTTAAGCATAGGAACACTACTGTGGCTGTCAATCCCTTGCCTCCCAGGATCCTAGTCCCTTTAGCAAATACTAGATTTTGTGAGGTCAATAGTGTGTTGGACATTGCTCAGGGCATGTAAAGTCCAAATATGATTGCTTCGGCCCTAACTTGTGTGGAGTATCTTGCATATCATTGCTCCTCCCATCCTTGTGCTCTTACAATCTTACTGCCCCCTCTTCTGCAAATTTCCCTGAGCTTCAGGATGGGGAGAAATTAGGCTGGCCTAGTTCCAGGTGATTGATATAGAGTCTCTCATGTTCTGGATTATGGTTTGTTAATTTTTTTTTTCAGTTTTGCTGCTCCCGCAATGCCCTTGGCTCCACCCTGATGGGTATTGGATATTACCCCCTGGCCAGAGATAAAGACCTGTTAAATTAGAGTCTTGTTATAAGAGTATATTCAAAGGTAGATGGAATCAAAGTAGGAAACCGCAATGAGGGAGGGGTCAATCACCCATCTGAGAAATGATTACTTTCTATCTGCCAGACGACGCCCTCCCCTTCTGGTAAGATCATACACCATCAGTTGTAAATGATCAGGAAGGAAAGTCTGTGAACTTAACCAGATGTCTCATTACTTACTTGATGGTGGCCTATTTTCTCTGCCCTAACATGGTTCCCTCTCTCATTACTGGTGTGGCCCTCCTTCCCCATCCTGCAGATCTTGTAGAAATATACATAGCTACAGTGAATGCAAGGTTGAAACAATCCTGTCATGTCCAGAAGCTAATACCTGGCCATCCCGTGTCCCTTTTCAGGCTCTTACAACTTACTGCTCCCACTTCTCCAATGTTCCCTGACTCTTGGGGCAAAGGTGGCTTAAATGTCCTTTTTTCTTTTTTTTCTTTTTTTAAATGTATATTTTCCTTCTATTTTATTTTATTTTTTTAAATTTTTTTTAATTTATTCAATTGTGCGTGTGTGTGTATGTATGTGTGTGCGCGTGTGTGTCTGTGTGTGTGTAGAACCACGGACGAATTCGGGAACCACCATGGACGCCTCCACTTCCTCCGCCCCGGGATTCACAGGCTCCGCCCTACCAGGACCAGAAACGCAGGCTTGGACCAAGCTGTCCATGGGCACATATTTTCTCCACTTTGGTCAGTTGTGATTTTCTGTAATAAACACCTTCCATTGCAAAAGGAAGCTTCTAGTTTGCTGCATGTTCCTCTAATCTATAGATAGACAAATGCTTGAAAGGTAGCATATTTATAGTTTGCACCCCCTTAGGGTCTATGTCCTTTGCTTTCATAGGTTCTTGTTCTAGTTTACAGTAACAGGACTGTGATCCCTATTGAAAGGTTGATCTTAAATCCAATCAGAAAGCTGTTGGTTGCCCTCTTATGTCCAGCTTATTTTTCAAAACAGGGTATCTCACTGTATGTGGAGCTTGCTGAGAAAGTAGACTGCTAGGTTATGTTCCTGTCTTTGATTTTTCAATGCTGAGCTTACAGGTGTTCCCTCCACACCTGGCTGTCTATGTGGTTCCTAGGGATCTGAATATAGGTCCTCATGCTTTTATAGCAAGCACTTTACCAACCTTTTCCCCAGCCACATGTTGGTAGCAAAATAAATGAAATATTAATTTTATACTAAGTGGATCACATGAAGACTGCCATTCATGTTTTGCCATCAACTTATCAGAGATTAGGCAAGGTACTGATTTAAGATACATCATAAAAATATCTGTTTTTCAGCGATTCATGAAAATTTTTAAATTCAAATGAGGAAATTCTCTCTTCTCTCTCTTTTGCTCTCTCTCTCTCTCTCTCTTTCTCTCTTGTTCTCCTTTTTCAGGCAACGAACATACTATGTGTTATATCCTATGATGTATTATATTGCAATCGTCATTGCGCATTTGTGCAAACCCACTAAATATGTAATACCTGACAGAAATCCTAAAGCAAACTCAGGACTGTGGGTGATGATGATGTGTTAATTAAGTTCATATTGGGTTTTCATACTGGGAGAGGCCATAGGGACAACTCATGGGGGATTTCTCTGTACATTTCTTCCAATTTTATGATCACCCCAAAGCAACTCTCCAAAAGACAAAATATTTCACAGAGCAGTGTGCAAAAAGTACAATACTATTATTGATAAACAAGCTAATTTCACGATGATGAAAATCACAAGAGCTAAAAATGTCAAAATTTATCATTACCTGATAACATATTTTTAAAATTCATGGAACAAAATATTCAGGGATTGGGTGGAAAATTCACAGACTTTTGGGGAAATATTTATATTTATGGACAGAATGAGTTGACAAGTCAAAAGTATCTAAATAACTGAAGAAGACTAAGTCAATGTAAAACATTTCAACATATTTTATTCAACTACACATATATAGATAGCAAGGATGACCTTAACCTGGACCAGAAAACAAATCATAATAAAGTAAAAAGTTATTCAAATCCTGGAAGTATATTCTCTTCTGAATGTAGAATTCAAATATGATTCAAAACCAGAGAGATGTCTTCAAATATTCTAAAATTTGGAAGGTAGAAAATTATCCAATAATCTGCATGTCAAAAAAGAAATCAAAAGGAAATATAAAAACAATTTGAATGGATAAAGAGAATAAAAACACATCATATGAAAATGTATTGGCTCATCTTCATAGTAGTAAATAATTCTATTAAAACAGAAACAAAATTGTTTGAAGTTTTCCCTTAAGAATTTGGAAGGAAAAAGAGAGCAATTTAACACAAATTAAGTAGAAGACAGTAAACAATAGACAAATCAAGATAGAAAATCAAAAGTCAGTTATAGGAAATCAGTGAAATTGACAACTAGTTGGGGGACATGAATAATATACAACATTATAAGCCAGTCAAGCTGATCCAGGAAAGAAAAAGACAAAGTCCAAACTACTAATGGGACAAATGATATTGTGCAGAATCTATAGATAGCTATCATGAGCATCAAGGCATTCTTACAAATATCTATGTTGATAGATTCAACAGCAGATATCATTTAAACAAAATGCTTGAAAGACACAAATATACAAGCTTGTTTGGGCCTTTCCTTAATTACTAACTCTTTATAGATGTGCCCAATTTTCAGCCCTCAATTGTCAATTGTCAAGTTGACATATGTATCTAACTGCATACATGTGCACACGCACACGTACCCACCCACCCCCACACACACATTCACACACGCAAACAAAAAATTCAAAGACATAGAGTTTGTATGGAATGATCTAACATTTCAAAATCAATGAATATTGCTAGCCATGACAACAAATTAAAAAAGAAAATTGTGTATAATAACCTTAATAGTTGCAAAGAATATATTTGACAATGGTCAGCTCCATTTCTGATCTAACAATCTCTCAAATTATCTAGACATATGGGAGCTTTTATTTTTTGCGTTTATTTGTTTATTTTGATGGAGGAAGACACAGATGACATGTGGAGGTCGAAGGATCATTTTCAGGAGTCAGTTCTCTCTTTCCACCATGTAGACTCTAAGATCAAACTCAGGTCACCAGTCCTGAGCTGAAGGCTCCCTGCTGAGCTGTCTTGTCTGCCCTGTCATACTATTTGGCAAATTTAGTGCAAGTGCAATTTCTAGCAGCACAGTTTTGCCATTTATATGTCTAGGAGCCCTTTCCTTATCAGAACCTCAGTCTTTGAGTAGTTAGTATTGGAGAAAGCCAGACTGATGCCAAACCTGCTTTAGTTACTCATGCCTGTACCTGAAATATGGGGCAATCAGTGTCCTTCTTGCATTGTTCTCCTAAAGAGTCTGTGACACAGTCCTTTCTAAAACACCTAGAAAATAAGTGTGGCTCTGTTCTTTCCTCTTTTCAAAGCTCAACCAGAAATAGAGAGCTCTTTTATAGCTAATAAGATCCAGCCATACAAAAATATTTTCCTCTATTGCAATCTGAAATATGCATAAAGAAAACAACCTAGACTGTCTAAATGAAGAATACATGTCAAAAGGTAATCCAAGAAAAGAGTAAGACAGAGACTTCTGTAAATCCTACGAATCATGTCTCTCTGGGTGAGTGTAAAAGACTAGGATAACTAAATCTCTCTAAGTGTTGTGTTCTGAAGTTCAAATCGTGTGTGTGTGTGTGTGTGTGTGTGTGTGTGTGTGTGTGTGTGTGTTTGGGGACATGTAGTCACTCCCGCAATCATCCTGGATTGTGTTACCTCCTTATTGCTTTGCATGGATTTTCCCAGGCTCTGCCTTCAGTACCGAAAGTGCAGGCTACAGCTATTTCTGCTTGGCACTTTTTAACTGGTGTCTGGGATCTGAACTCAAGTCCTTTTGCTGGTGAGGCAAATATTTAACCCCTGATCCATCTCTGCAGCCCACATACAATTAGGCTGTATGTGATTTTCTCGGACATGCTCTGCTGCTCTGCTGGGTTTCCTGCAGGAGGGCGAGGCATGACTTAGCAAAGCTTCTTTGTGAATTCCTGAAAGCTAGTGTGTTTGCTCATCCTGCTCTGGCCTGTTCAGGTATAAACCAAACACCATTTATTAGGCTTGGTGGTTTTGCTTGTCCTTTCCTGTACAGAGAAGGACATTGTCTGTAGAGAGAGCCAGGTCCCTGAGTCATGGGCAGGAGAGGCTGTCAGAGGGCACAGCAGAGGACAAGGCTACCTCCAAGCTTCATGAAACTCTCAAGCAAGAAGGTCCCAGCATATCTTTAGCAATGTGCTTCAGTGCGGAGAAGGTCAGCATGGCTAGGGTACCACTTGGATGTCATTTAGCTCCCAATAGATGTGACAATAAGCTGTTTCACTTGTGCCTGCATTGGCACTCTTTGTAAATATGACATTAGTTTGTTTGCATCTAATAAAAATTTTAAAAATGATAGTTCATCTCCAGCTGGGAGACATTTCACAGGATGCCTGGGCACAAACAAGAAGAATTGACAGAGAAACTGTTGTAGATCAGAAGAGACCAGGGATAAAGGACAACTCACAAGTGTCACTGTGGACAAGACCATTGAGCATAAATAGGATGCTATGGTGAAAAAAATGACATTCAAATAAAGTTTTAATTAATAGCAAATGCCAATGTCTGCCTCTTAATTGAGATATATGCATCATGGTCTCTTAAGCTATTAGCAAGGGCAGGAGAGATAGCTCAGTGGGTAAGAATAATTGCTAGCCATTCATGAGGCACTCAGTTCAGATCCTAAGATCTACATAAAAAAAATTCATGCATGTCTGTGTGTACCTGTGACCCAGTCATGTTGGGGATGTGGGGAGACAGAAGGATCACTAGAACTTGTTGGCTGCCAGTCTACTAAAAAAACAGCTAGTTCCCAGTGAGAAACCTTGTCTCAAGGGAATAAACTACAGAGTGATAGAGTAGACACTTGATGTCTCCTTTTGGCCTCCACACACACATGAGTATAAGCACTTGCACATATATATATATATATACACATATGCATACAACACACACACACATACACTTAGTCCTGGCTAAACAGTATACAAGGACTCTGCATTATTTACATAACTTTCATGTCAGTCTGAAATGTTTCCAAATATTTTAAGACATTTTTTAAAAAACTCAAAATTAATTTGAGACAGTACATTTTTACTTTCTTGCACTTTAAATGTCTCAAAGGGAAATTTGCAACTGACAAGATGATGCCCCAAATAAATAAAACTTTTGAGTAGTTAATATTGGAGAAAGCCAGCAGATACCAAACCTGCTTTAATTACTCACACCTATACGTGCAATATGGGGCAGTCAGTTTTGCATAGTTCTCCTAAAGAGTCTGTGACACAGTCCTTTCTAAACCACCTAGAAAATAAGTGTGGCTCTGTTCTCTTTCCTCCTTTCAAAGCTCAACTAGAAATAGAGAGATCTTTTTTAGCCAATAAGATTCGGCCATACAAAGACATTTTCCTCCATTGCAAACTGAAGTATGCATAAAGAAAACAACCTATGGCTAGATTGTCTAAGTGAAGAATGCAGCAAGTTGAAGGAAATCCAGGAAGAGAGTAACACAGACTTCTGTAAATCCTACGAGTCATGTCTGACAAAAAGGCTGGGATGACTAAATCTCTCCAAGCAGTGTGTGCAAGCAGTTCTCAAACCATAGCTTCTGTGTTGTGGACTCAACAGTTTTCTTCTGTCTTCAAAGTCTGCACTAAACTGGAAAGTTAGATACAACTAGACAAACCATTTGAATTTTAGAAATTCTGCAAGTGCAACTTTTTAAAAAATATAAGCCTCCACGTTCATGTGATATGCAGAGCTATATGATGACGACACCATACTGAATATATATTATTTTCTGTGCTGTTGTTGGGCAATTATATATAATGTAGCATATAATTATTGTTTCCACATCTGTGATGGTTAATGTTGTCAGCTTGGCAGGATCTATAATCGTCTAAAATACAATCCTGTGTGTATGTCTATAAGCAAGTTTCTAGTTAAGTCAATTGATTGGGAATACTCAGCCTAAATGTGAGTGACACAAATCCATAGATTTCCTACAGAATAAGGTGAGCCGAGTACTAGAATTCTTCTCTCTCTGCCCCTTGAATACGGACACAATCATCTGCCTTGGCTCATGAGGCAAACCCTGACTTCCTTGAGTTGCTTTTGTGGGTATTGCTGTTATAATGACAGACTTAACTACTATGACATCTTTCTCTTATATTATTTGTTCATTTCTTTGTGAGGTAGAGACCTGCATGGAAAAGTTGTCTCTGGTGTCACTAGATACATGTATATAGAAATACATCCCTGCTTTCAAATTTACTAGAAGGCAAGTTGAACAGTATGAGTTTTATTTTATCTTTATTTTAGTGTGTGTGTGTGTGTGTGTGTGTGTGTGCATATACACCAGAGGGCACATGAGTGTATGTTAACTATGGAGGTGCAAGGATGACTTCAAATATCCTCCTGGATGACTTTCCCACATTGTTTTGCTCTGGGGTTTTCCACACTCTGCCTTCCAGTTATTGAATTGCAGGCTTCCTCCATAACTATCTGAAATTTTTATGTGGAGTCTGTGGATCTGAACTTAGGTCCTTTTGCTTTCTAGGAAAAGGGTTCAACCCCTTGAGCCACTTCCCGGCTTGGTACTCCACCTTTACTGTAAGATTAGATCGTAATCACCATCCACTCTTTCAGAAATCGCATAATACTTAGCAGGGTGCTAGTTCACAACACACACTGACAAAAAATTCACGTTTTCATGGAAACTATATTGTTCATGAACACTAGTACAGATTACCCAAGTCCAGCTTTTCATTGCATTTGAACTGCTGTATAACTTGGTAACTTTTAGATAAATAGAAACAAAGCAAAACAATTTTAGTCTATAGATATGTAAGTTGGGGGCTTGGGGAGGTGGTTCAATGGGTAAAGTACTTGTGGCATGAAACTAGATTTCTGATCCCTAGCACCCACAAAATGGTTGGGTAAGTGTCATGGTTTGAATATACCCCCACAGTCTCATGTGTCTGGGAAGGTCATGGCACCTTTAGGACCTTTCTCCTTGCAGGAGAAAGGCAGTCACAGGAGATGGGTCTTGAGGTGAGTTAGTCCCACCTTATTTCTGGGAGAGGTCTGCTCTTGCAGTTGGCAATCTTACAGCTCTCAGCTTCCTGGATGGGTGTGACATAACCTAGCTTCTTCCACCAGCCATGTCACTTCCTCCATGAAATACTATATCTCCCCTTTGGAACTGTAAGCTGAATAAATCTCCCGTCCTCCCTTAAGCTACTTGACTTTGGGGCTCATCTAACAGCAAAAGAAAAGAGTAACCAGTACAGGGAGTGTGGTGGCCCACCTACAATAACAGCATTTGCTAGTCAGAGATAGAGATGCTGGTTGGCTAGTGAGACTCAATGAATTGGCAAGTTCTGGGTTCAAATAAGACCCCAATTGCAATATATAAGGTGGGAAATGAGACACACTATATCAATCTCTGTTTTACACACACACACACACACACACACACACACACACACACAATCACCTACTTTTCTCCACACATGCAAAATAAAGACATGCATATTCCTTCCATTCAGTGAAGGCTTACCTCACCAATGGAAGCAAATTCATTTCAAAATTCAGTGATTCCATATAAATTTATGTCGTTTTGTTTTTTCCCATTGAATTGATTGTACATTAATAGCTCCCTTATCAATAAGGAGATGAATTCTTTGACACATGTTCATTTTATATCTGTATGGTAGTCATATTTTGCTTCTTGTCTGGACAATTTTCTTTTAACAAAGATGGGTGCACGACTTCATCCAACTTTGCATCCAAATGCCCATCCCAATGTGTGCACTGAATGCTTACCAAGCATACTTCATCTAGGTTTCCAGCATGTAGGCATCTAGGAGAAAGGAATCTTGTCATTCAAAAGGAGGTGCCTAAAAGACACTAGGGTCCCTACTAAAGATCTTTCTAAAGCTGTAGACAAAGGAGAATTATCCAACACAAAGTCAGCAATATTTTCCTGGGGGAGACGGTAGTGGCTGTATCCATTAGGGCCTAGAACACAGCACACTAATCATTTGTCAATAAGTAGGAAATGCAGCCTACTCTGTGGATACTGAGTTGGAAGGTATTGGCACCATTTGCAGGATGCCAGGAGGAAGCTATAGGCAGAGGTAGTCTATTCATCACACCTGTCTTTCATGAGCACTCGCTCAGCCCCCATGATGTTCAAGGAGCACATGCTGTCATGTGAAGTGATGAAGGCTGCAACTTGTGCACCAGACCCATGGAGGATCAGGCTGCTATATAACCATAAGAGTCAGGGATATTTGTCTAGGAATGAAAAGTCAAGTGCACTTCAGCATTTGATGGAAGTAAGCCTTACAGCTGCCAGGAAATTAGAATAATGTCCTAACAGCTCAAAAAAAAAAATCTAAGGAAACTCCAAAAAGAAGACAACATAGAGCTTAGTCTTTTTACTTCAATATGATGACATTCTAATAATTTCCTTCAGTATTTATCATGGTGTTCTCATGGAGATTTACTTGCTCATTGGATCTTACTTGCTCATTTTTCCCCCCACAGGTAAGTTGACACTCTTCTGAATTCTCAAGTGACTTTCCAAAGCTGCACAGTAAGGTCACACGATCATAGAATCTCTCCTCTAAGTTCTCGAAGGATGGGAGTTGAACAGCCCTCAACAATCTGAAAAGAACCGGATGAAGGAATAAGAAGTGAAGCCCAGACACTAGAGGACAGGTGTTACCAATGTATCCGAGATGGACAGGTCCCTAAAAGTTTTTGCAATGCCACCGACACTTTAGTGGTTTTATTTTATTTTATTTTATTAAAATTTTTTATTATTTATTATTTATTCAATTGTGCATGTATGCGTGTGTGCACGTGTGTGTATGTATGTGTGTATATGTATGTGTGTGTATGTAAGGACGAATTCGGGAACCACCATGGACTGCCTCCACCTCCTCCTTGTTTACTCCACCCCGGGATTCACAGGCTCCACCCTACCAGGACCAGAAACGCTGACCTCTTCAGCCAACTAGTTCTCCAAAGCTTATTAGCTAAGCAAAGATAAAGAAATTACATGTTCAACAAAACGGGTGAAAAATGCAGCTAAGATCTCAATTCATTTCAGGAATTAGACTGCAATATTTGCACAAAGTTGTATGTTTGGGTGGGAGGTAGAGTGGAGGGACTTTGACATCTACACTGTTGTCAGCCAGCAATGTGAGAGAAAATAGTGGATTATCTTTTGTTCCTTTAGTGACCTTGCTACACAAGTGTACAGATGTATCTGCACATCTGTGGTACATGTCGTCTCCACTTAACAATACAAGGTGTATAAGGGGGAGGAGGCAGGAAACAGGAAGACAACTGGTCCCTCTGACCTCAAAGGAATATATCATTCCATAAAAATGTTATCCAAAGATGTTTTTAGAAACTTTACTCATAATACCCCCAACTGGGAACATTCAGGTATCTATCAATAGAACGGACAATCATGGACAATCCTACTGTGACATTTCATACAATAGAATATCATTCAGCAAACTAGGACATAATGAAGAATGGAAAAAAACATCCTTACATAAGAGAGTATAAATTCGTTGTCCCATTTATTTGAAGTTCTAGAAGAGGCAGAGCTAAGCCGTGATGAAAAAATTCATCAGAAAAGAGATGGACTATATCTCTGTGTTTGTGAGGAAGAACATGGAGTAATTTTGGAGAATGAAGATGATGTTCTGTTGTCTCGGCACAATCACTTATTTATCAATGAAACGGTGAATTCTATCTTTTTTATTTAAATGTATGTATGATTTATGCTAAAAGCAAAAATAAAAACTGGGTCTCAGTGGATGCTATGCATGGAATATATAAAATAATAACTGTAGCTTACATCAAAATGTGCCAAAAATTAAACAGAGTAGTTGATAGACAGATGAGGAAGCATATAATGAAATGTATGATAGATTCCAGACAGGGAATGCACAGATTTCACAGTCTTACATTTATTGTATGTTAAGACATTGTATCATAAAGTGTTAGGGGCAATTCAAGGAGGCTGGGAAGAAAAGGAAAAAGTTGCACAAGAATTTCTATCATCATCATCACTGTCATCACTACTACATTCATTAATTAAATGAACTGAGAAAATCAAGAATCTGTTTTGGTGTCAATACATTCAAAATATGTGTTCTAGTTTCATGACTTGTTGCTGCCAGTTATGAATACATGTGCTCAAACAACTTAGAAGATGAAAAATGTTTTGGTCAGCTCACAATTCCAGGTTGTAGTATATCATGCCAAAAGAGTTACCAGCAGGAGTCAAGAGAGCTGGCCACACTATATCCAAAGTCCAAAACAAAAGAGAAGAATCAATGCCTGCCAGCCGGCTGCTCGAACTCAGCATACTTTCTTACAGAACAGAGAAAACAAGATAATCTCCTAATAGGCTTGCTCAGAGGCTTGGCTTTAACTAAATAATTATTCATAAGTAATACCCAGAGACCCACCTCCTAGGTGTCAGGTTGACATCTGAGACTAACCATCTCAATATCAGCGTCATATAAATCCTTGAAAGTCAAAACTATTTCCAGTTCACCACTCAGAAAATCATCCTGTGCAAGAGTACCAGTAGTCTGCTTAATCTCATGTGCAGAAGCAGGTAGTATATTTATTATTTTCTTTTTTATTGATTGCTTTTACCTCATTATCATTGTCTTATATTGCCAATGTATTGAAGATAAAAAAAAAAGAAAGGCAAGTAAAACCTACGTGGAGACTCATGCTGAAAATTGCTATGTTTCGATTATATGGTTTATTAAGTAAACAGAGAAGGAAATTGTTCAGTCTTCATATTGCTGTAGGACCCAAACAGGCTAGGGAACCATGGGCTTATTTCAGTTTGGAATTCTGTTACATTTTATCAGCAAGGCAGGAGAGTTCATAACCATAGCAGGAGCTGAAGGAACTGGCTACACTAAATCAGAGAGAATTGAGAGAGGAACATACTTTTCTGCCAGAATGATTGCATGCCAATGTGCATAAAAATGCCAAAATAGGTCTAAATGCTGAACCAACTCTCTCCATCTTATCTATCTGCCCAGGAAATGGTTCCACCCACTGTGGACTGGGGTCTCTTCCCTTGCCACATCCATTCAGTAATCTCCTATAGGTTTATACAAGAGCTGCCTAACTTACTAATTATTCACAGATGTGCCCGAATCTCAGTCTTCAGTTGTTAAGCTGACACCTGTATCTAACTAGCACAAATAGTGATAGACCAAAATTTTAATAATAGCTTCATATAGATATATGAGTAGATAGGAAACAGCGTTCAGTGTAAAAGGAGAGTGTGACTGATTTTGTTCATCCAAGGATGGTGCTAGAAATGTTGAGGGCATGCTGTATAACAAAGGATGCTTCACTGGATTTGGAAAGGACATGGGCTTAGTCAAAGAAGGCTTGGGTGCACAGGAACACACAAGTCATTCTTCTGAGAAACACCACAAGGAAACTTTGATGAGGCTATATTTATTTGCACCTTTGTTCTCATTACAATGAAAAGATGTATCAGGATACATTTGATTGTGAATCATATCTTTGAGTGCTTGCCAGTTACCAGTGGAGGCAAAGTTGACTTTATTTCCAAATAACTTTACGTCATAATAAAATTATATGGAGCTCTTTTTCAAGTATTTTAAGGGGAAAAAGTGAATACATTCTCAGCAGATTCCAAAGAGACTGAGCAACACCATTGTACTCTAGAAAACTGGCTTATTGGCTGCAGGAACTGCAATTTGCTCAAGTAATGCTCAAAGAATTGGTCAAAAAGAGAGTTATGAGCTGTGTGAGAAGTCTCAAGTATCATTTATGACTTGTACAAAGATACTTTTTATTGATGAAACAAAAGTTGATAAAAGTCATAAAGACTTGCTCCTAATGGAAGCTGTTTTTCCTTTTAAGATAAGACAAGGATGCTTGGCTTCTGTTTGGGTTGAATCAACTCAGTGAATAAAGGAGATGATGTCAAAGGCATAAGATCCCTAACTGAATGTTGATGTCTCTTAAGAATAAGGGGTGGACTTTCTTATCAGAACTGCCAGAGAGATGCTTAGCATCACCAGAATGAAAATCATAACTGCAATACAATGCATTTCTTGTGTAGAAATGCTAAGTGGGCTGGGTGTGGTCACATTTCCTCTAGCCACTGCCCGGAAAATGGCACTGTAATTTGTTGAAGACTTAAGTTGCAAAGGCAGATCTCCTCACTCCTAAAGCATTCCTTTGTATTTAAGAAAAAATTGGGCAAAACTCTTTTGTAATCTCTAGCATCATATGGGGTCACTTTGGACATGTAGGAGATCATGCCAAATGTGTATAGGAATGGTTAGACTTCTGTCTCAAGACATGATGGTGCAAAAGAAACTGGATTTGGCTTCCCATATTCAGAAACAGCATAAACCCCCAATTACAACATATGAAACAATAGTATTTGCAGACATTGGACATCAGCCATGTAGCAATGACATCCCTGAAGAAATAAAGAAAAGGAGGTGAACCCTGAGTTTGTTGTCGTTTGTTGCCTGGATTCTCCCAGGCCAGAGTTCAGTGGTAGAATATCAAGCACAGCCCCCCGGTTTCCTGAGCTGGGGAACAATTTAGCAGTACATGGAATCTTTCATTCGTGAGACAGAGTAGAGAAAAGGAAATTTTAAATATCTGTTTACATGTACATGGAGAAATACAAAACAAAGGGAACAAGAGAGAGATTCCTATCGATGTTTAGTTGAACAGGCAACTGACAAATGTTTAGTTAGCCCAGGTAGCTAGCAAAAAGTTGTGAGGAAAAAAACAAAATTTAATAGTTCACCTGATACCAGGAAGAGTCCATACTTCCTAAGATGGCAAGAAAAGACCCAAAACATTGAGTAAAATAGAGGTTTTAACCATAGCCTTAAAACTATTGGAACTACTTATTCAAGATACATTATTTCCAAGTAGTTTCTCAGCATTCTATGCTGCAAAAGGTCCAAATATTTAAATGGACATATTTTTGAAAATTCAATATAAAATTCATATTATATGGCATCCAGTTATGATTTGTTATAGAATGAAGCTACATGAAAGAAACACAGGTAGAAGAAGGAATTGAACTAAATCCAGAATGAACAGAATGAAATGATACAACTAGCAGAGAAGGAAGATTAAAATAGGATTATCAATCCTGTCTGTTTTTACCCAAATGAAGGAAAAAAAATTAGAACAAGGGGAACAATGAACCCTGTAAAACATCAAAATCAAATTTCTGAAAGATGAAGATTTTATGTCTGAGATGAAGGTATCACAAAACAAAACACATTAATTAACCTGAGCCCATAGAAATGGGAACGAGTCAAAGTGAAACACAAAGTAGTACTAGGAAAAGGTTGGAGCAGAGCTTGAGGGGGTTATTTGATGATGTCTGCCAGCTCGATACTTCTGCAGCTGGCATTCAGAGAGGGGGCTGTAAGCAGTATTGAAAAAAATAATGGTTAAAGCACTTCTCATCAGACCTAGATTTATGTGAAATGATAAACTCTCTGATTCAATTGCACAATGAGTCTCAAGTAGATAATCAATTCATTGGACATTTATTTTGTATTTGTCCACACAGCCTTTAAGTGACGCCCATGATCCTGTCCTGGTGAATAAGCTTCTGTGCAGTCCCCTCTCTTTGCATGCTCAATCGAAGATTGACTTGTATCTAAGGAGCAAAATATGATAGAAGGGATGAGTGGTCATTTCCGAGTTAGGTAACAAACTAATGGTCTCTCTCTCTCTCTCTCTCTCTCTCTCTCTCTCTCTCTCTCTGAAAATAGTGAGAACTTAATGTTTACCATTATGAGCCTCAGATGAAACCTTCCCCATGCCTTCTACCCTGATTTGGTAGCAACTTCTTAACAAGCCTGGGGCCTTCAAGGACTAGGGCCAACCCTGGGTGTGTATTCTGTGTCCACCAGCACTCTCTCTTCTCTCTGGGATCCTCTTCTCACCCATGCTGACTACTGCCACTCTTTCCTGCCTTTACAGATGTCTCTGACTTTAAGTTTCTCTGTTCTAATGCTTTCCCACCAGGCCCTTAACTCTAATAAAGCTCATATTTCTTGTCTCTCTCTTGTGTTGGTTTCTCTTTATTCATGGACCTACCCGTAATGCCTACTCAGGGTCACTCGCAATTTGTTTTCCCCCTTTTAACCTCTCTCTCTCTCTCTCTCTCTCTCTCTCTCTCTCTCTCTCTCTCTCTCTTTCTCTCATTCTCTGTGCATAAATATATAAAACATGGAGCTCTCCATGGAGAAGTTTATAGAGCAACAAATTGAGTCCTGCCACTTAGCCACATACATGAGTTGTGAGTCTGGCAGCAGATCCCCTGGTTCCAACTGAGCATTGAGATGACTGTAGTTCTGGAGACAACCTCATCTGGAGAACTCACATCTTCCCCTACAGAAACACTGAGATAGTAAAGATTTGTTGCTGCAGATTGCTGAGTTTGGGAAGATTTGTTAAACAACCATAGATAACATTTACTTGTATGTATGCATAACTATTACATTGCTTATATGCACGCAATTCAAAAAAAAACTTTTTGTATAGGCAACCTAGGAATAAATGGGTATTCTTGAAATATTTGTGAAACAAATGAATGCTAAAGAATTATGAGAGGTACCTCAAATCATCCTTTTGGGAACATAGTAGCAGGTGGTCTTGATTGAGGCATTTTAAAGTTGAAAAAGATGTATTGATGTGGGTGTTCTTGAGTGAGAGGGATTGCATCTAGTTGAAGAAAGAAAGGATTCTTTGGGGAAAGGATATGGCACTTAATCTGAAGGAAGCAGAATCACAGGTATCATTTTAATATTTGTTTCTCAAAACTTGGAGCATGACAGAATGTGAGGTAGCACATCAAAGGCTGTATGTAGGAAGCCTTGACCAGGTATAACCTGAGAAATCAAGGAACAGAAAACTGTGTTTTTTTCTTGATCCCACAGAGATAATTACAGCTTCTATTTGGGAACTCATGTTTGATGTTGCATATTAAAAATTAAATGTTTAATCTTAAATGCTTCTTCGTACTATTTATTCTCCTCTGTAACAATGGCCATGAGCCTCTCCTTGAGATGCATTTACAGAGATAAGCTAATGTGTTTTCCTATTCTTGGAGAATAACACAGTCAGATAAGGCCCAAAAGGTAGCCTGCAGATTCTCTGCATTAAAAGCAGCACCAGCAGCTACACTTTTAGTGAGCTGTGATTCCATAAAAGAAAATCCATTTTTCTTGTCTGACATATTACAACCACACACAGCCCAAACTTTGATTATACTAGGCCCATTATTATCCCTACTGGCATAATCAGGCCATTTCTTTTTACTTATTTATCTGCTTTATTTATGTTCACACCTCTAGATCCTCTCTACTACTGGTGGTCTGCAATTGTCTTACCTTACTCACAGAATTTCTACTTGCTTCCTCTACTCACTGTTGATTCATATAGACTTTTTTCACTAATGTCTGCCTTCATGACTCTCACACTTTTCATAGTGCTGCTAATTTTGTCTCTAATTGTCCTCCATTATGTATCATCATTACATAAGCTTGGAAGTTTCTAGAATGATGAGGACTATGGACCCACTGAGAGCGCCTTGTAAAAACAGGGCTTCACAACTGCAAGAGTTAAAGCAGGAACAGGACACAGTCTCCACATGCATTTAAAATCATGGTCCTCTGATTCTCCAAGGTCAGAGAACCACCTTTTTTTCATTGATCAAATAAAATCCGACTTGAGTAATACGCTAAAGTGGAGTTCCCTCCCATGAAATAAGATAATAGGATTTGGTAACTTCTCAAAAGGAGTGATTGGCCATCATTACTGGAGAAGAAAGCCTAAGGAAGACTGAGGAAAGTAAGGCTTTGCAGATTCAAATCTGACAAAAACAAGCCTTATTTGAAATCCAAGGCCTGAACTCCCTTCCTATTTTGTAGTTTTCTGGAGGATGCTTTAGCAGTGATTGTGTATGAGTGAAACAAATAGACTTTGAAATGTAAGGTTGAGATTTTCAAGTGAGAGAAAGGTACTGAAAATAAACTACAGTTTTCAAATTCAGTAAGCAGGGCTTAGTTCTCCCTCCATCCCAAACCGTCATGAAGAAGGGGACAGAGATCTGCATAAAGGCTAGGTACAAAGGTCATTGTAAGAAAAATATCAAAAGTATAGTAGGAGATATCTGGCAGGAATTGGCTAAGAAACCCTCTACCCTTTTATGTTAATTAACTAGAGATTTTCTTACATTTCTTCATTTGAGAGTTAGTTTAAAGGACATACTCTTTATAAAAAGAGTATGCAGAATGTATAGAGATTATACAGAATGAGTAATTTTAACCTTTGGTACGATATGTCTGGATAGGGAAAGGATTGATTTCCAATCATCAACTTGATTGGCATGAGATATGCCAAAAAAAATCAGTAGCTAAATATACTTCAAGATATGTCTGTGAGGACTTTCCTAGAGACAATTGGCATGTGGAACAGCAACTAAGGGGACAAGACCATTCCTGAAGATGAGCTACTGCACTATCCCATAGGCTGGGGGGACCACGTAGAATAAAAAGGGAAAATAACATGATTCCAGCTGCTATGGGCATATTCTCTCTGTCTCTGTCTCTGTCTCTGTCTCTGTCTCTGTCTCTGTCTCTGTCTCTCTCTGTATCTGTCTCTCTCTCTGTCTCTGTCTCTCTCTCTCTCTCTCTCTCTCTCTCTTTCTCTTTCTCCCCTTCCTGGCTGCCATGAGATGCTCCACTAAGCCCTTCCCACCATGACTGACCAAACTCTCATGAGTCGAATCATAAATCAAAATTAATCTTCCCTTCATTTAACTTCTTTCTCCTGGATATTTGGAAACATTAAGGAGATCTTAATTGTGAAAATTCTTGAAAGCTGGGCTGGAATTAAGAAATTTATTTAGCTTTAAGACAAAATTCCTTACTCTTTCCTTCTCTATTTGAGGCCCATATTTTCTCGAGAAGCGGCAGGAATCATTGTGAAGATGAACTTAAACACACCAGGAAGCAGGTAACTGCAGGTCGACTTTGCTTGGAGACACTCATCTCAGGCACATTCCAAAAGGCCTCACCTGTTTTCTGACTACTTTGGAATCACTAGTTAGTGAAACTGTGCTTTCTCTTCAGGGCATTGTCGCAGTCCGTAATGGGAGGTTAGAATTAAAGCTTATACAAATTGTATCTCTCATAGACTGGAGACTTCATGTCCACACTTCAATAGTGTCTTCAGCTGCAGTGATTTTTTAAATTTCTCCTTTTATATCTATATTTAAATGATCCGATCAAGTAAGCAATTTTCAAAGTGTGGCTAGACTGGTCTGTCTTCATACCTCATATTGATCTACACCTGCATTTTATGTCTATGTACATCCTATGGGGCTAAGTTTTATATGTGAAACTTCTCAGCACCTGGGGCTGCCTCTGTCTCTGTCTCTTGGTGTTTCCTACCTGGTTGTCTGCACTTGACTCCTGAGCACTTGCTTCCCAGCATCTGTCATTTTCCCCAACAGAGCTGCTATCCTGTCATACTCCATATGCTCATTCATTTACACACCTTTTCTTCCAGTTGAGCTCTAGGGGCTTGGAGGGCAGGAGATATTCTGTTTCATGTGTCTTGCATTCACAGCACTATTCATATAGGTGGACACACTGCTGACTAGGGAACACAGAGCTAATCATCTCGCTTCTGGCAATGAGTCCAGGTTCAGCAACAGACAAGCTTGAATGTCTTTCCAGACGCATGCCCTGTACTGTTGGTGATAGTTTCTGTCCTTTCCTATGTGATCACAGCCAGTCATTCATTTTAGCAGCTGGCACCTGTAGGCACCAGAATTTGGGATCCTGGTTGTAGTGGCTGAGTGTATACTGGTAATGTGAATGAATGCACCAGTAATTGCCTTGTTCACTGAGTAGAAGATTGATTTTCATCCTCTTCTTGCAGTCTTGAAGTTCACTGGTTTCCTCTCTGAAGGGAGGGGAGGTGGCATGATAGATCCATTTATACAATGCACAAAGAAATGTCTGAGGACTTGGCAGCAGTAGAGCTGTCTGAGGAGTCTAGTTGTCCCTATAGAGAGGACAAAACACATTCAGTTTTGTTGTCTGTAGACCTCATAGGATATGAACAAGCCAGTCTGTGAAGAAGCCAAAGCTTGCTTTCTGTTCTAGAGATAAGTGCTAACTTCTGCTTGGATTATCTTAAAACAGATATTGCAATTTTAAAACAATGGCCCTGGCCATCCTGCTAGATACAAAGTCAACAACCCTTTTTGTCAAGAATGATAGTCCTCAATTCCAACTCCTCTTCATTGTTCATGGCACCATAGTGGCCCTGTATTGGAGCTGCAATAATTCTGTATGGAATGAAACTCTGCCTTGGTGGGTGGGAAGGTTCATGCAGTTAGCTAACCTGATGGGATTCAGATCATTAGACACAAAAATGTTCAACGATTTTGGGCAAGGGTTGACAAAGTAACTTTTGTTCTGTTTACCCACCTGAGGCATGGGATACTGTCTCTTAGGTTTTGTCTTCCAAGTTTTCAATGATTTTTAACATTGGAAACTCTAACATGCAAGTTGTTCATCTTTGCCATAAAAATTCACAGCACAGCAGCATAGAATTGGACTTTGGGCAACTGAACTACTTGTGAACAATTTTAGCCAATTGCCTTGTCTGGATCTGTGTTCTGGGGGTCTAGATTTACGTGACCATGCCTCAGTTGCCTTTGTACTTTTATTGTTATTTTCTGGAATGATGAGAAGTCAGGCGAAGGGAAAATGGGGGTGAAGCTCCATGTCAAGGACTTGTGTTACTCTGTAGACTGCTAGCAGGGCTGGAAGAGCATGGTCTTCCATTTAGAACTGACTGCGCTGACAGTATGACCAGCTCTGGTTAGATGACAAGAGCATCTGCTGTGTTCCCTTTGGACAGAGAAATGTCAGAGCTCTGCCTCTCGTGATTATAAATGGAATCTTATTACATTTTTGTTAATCTGTGTGTGATGTGTGTGCATGTGCTTGTTAGAATGCAAGTGTAGAGGTGACAGCCTTGGGTGTCAGTCCTCCTCTGCCTTCCACCTGTTTCAGATAGGCTCTTTCATTGTCCACTGTACATGCTAGGCTAGCTGGCCTCTGAGCTTCTGGGATTCTTCTGTCCCTGCTTCCTATATCAAATATGAATGTTGGGATTGCATAAGAGTAAACTACTTTGTCTGGCTTCTTTTGGGTTCTGGATGATCAGACTTACTTAGTTCCTCATACTTGTGTATACTTGCTACACATTATCTACCAAGCCCAGCTCTTTTACCTCCAGGCTCAGTACTAGCTCTTCTAAAGAAGTCTGCCCTGGGGCTGGTGTGATAGCTCAGTATAGGTAAGATGCCTGCCTGAAAACCTGGTGACCTAAGGTTCTATGCCTGGAAACCCACATGGTGGAAAAGGAGAGAAATTGTGGGGATCTCCAAGGCCTAAACTTGCACTCCAGAGAATGGTGCATTCTGGAATCAGCAGTTGCAGATAGATTCCATTGAGAGTTTTTGAATTTGCTTCTTATCTGTTTTCAATCAGATTTGCTTTTGTTCTTCTCCAGACCCAGCAATGCTAAGACTTTTCCCTGCAGTTTCTTCCCTGTGTGTTTTGAGACCATTAACTATGTTAATCTGTGAATCACAGATTATGTACATGATCACAGTAACCAGGTAACTCTGCCTAGAGACATTCATTGTCCCCTTTTAGTTACTGGGTGTCACATTTGGCTTTTGATCTAACTAGAGACACCCTGTCTGTCCCACAAGTAATGTCACTTCTGCTTTTTTTTTTCTAGCCTAGCTAGCTTAACATGATCCTCTGTAAGGAATTTAACCTGCTGGTCACTGGTTTTTTCCTATATATACTGGATGTCATAATTAGGCACAGGTGTCAATTTGACTGTTGCGGGTTTGAGCTCTGGGCACATTTGTGGCGAATTAGTGGTTGAGTTAAGCCCAGAGCAAACCTGCAGGAGATTGTCCAGCTGATGGGGAAGGCCCAGCCCATGGTGAATGGGATTAGGCCCTGGAATAAAATACAGACAGCTGGTTGAATGAGTTGGCATCCTTGTGTACACTTGGCTAGACATGCTGGTCTGGCAAGTAAGGATCGTCCCTCTCTCCGCCATTTATGTAGAGATGGTGTGGCCAGTTCCCTCAGTCCTGGTGTTGGTGCATGCTCTCCTGTCAGCTGGACTATGAACTGTAACCGGACTATCAGTAAGAAAATAAACCCCTTGTTCCCTTAAGCTATCCGATCATCATTTATCAGCAACCATGCAGGTGAACTGCAACACTGGTGTTTGCTACAAATGAAATCAGCTTAGATGATGAAGGACATCATTGCTACCTCTGACCCAAACCCTGGGTTTTAATTCCTACCATCCCCACTCTTGTTTTTTTGCATGTAGTTTGGGTTCATGGTGGTTGGTGGGAAATGACTTCCAAAAGTTGCCCTCCGTCTCCACCTGTGTGCAGTGCGATGATATCCATGTGTGAGCTCTCTCTCTCTGAAGTAAGTAGTACAGCACTGAAGTGTATAAACAAAAGAACAGAGGGCATTATGAGATTGTCCTCCAGGCACGCTTCTATTGTCTAAGATGCCTCAGAGATTGTTTGTGAAAGTGGTCAGTCTTCACTTCAAGATGGTACTGACTACTCCTGCCGTTTCTTGAGAGGCCAACATATCATGTTGCTCCCAAGAACTCTACTTTTGTCTTTTATGTATGTGTGTATGTGTGTTCTGAGGAGCAAACCTAGAGCCTTGTGCTTGCTAGGCTAGTGCTCTGCCACTGAGCTTAAATTTCTAGCTCTTCCCATGAATTCTGAAGGGCAGATAGCTGCCTACTATCAACTCAGGAAGTTTTATTTTTTAAAATAAAATATAACAATTATGACATCATTAGCCAGTATCCATAATGTAAGACTTGGTTCATAAACAGTCCAAGTTAAGACATTCAATAGAGCAGCATATGAAACATTTATCAGCCTCATACAGCTCAACTGCAGTTTTCAATGCAGCTGTGAGTAGTTAAGTGGTGATGCTCAATTAGTAAAAGCAACAATGTTATTCTCTGAGGGAAACAGCACTAGAAGGCACATAACATGTTTGGAGAATTAGAAGGCCAAACAAACTTCGGAAACAACCCCCTTCAGGAAGCTGGACAGATGGATAGGGTAGAGGAGAGCTATCACCTTAGACATCTCTTAGCTGCTTCCAGTCTATGGCATTTAATGATTTCACAATGCTGGGAGTCATTTTCACCTTGAGGTTGGGCTGGGGGAACCACAGAACAGGAACTGCAGTGGGACTCTGCTAAGAAGCAAAGGGCTTCTTGAAAGTGTTTTAATGCATTTGTAGTATCACTTATCACTTAGCTTCACGGCTGGACCATGTGCTTTTTCTCTTCTTCCTTTTATAGTCATATTTTCCCTCATCCCCTTACCCTTAGAGAGCGGAGGTGACCTTCGGCATAATGGAAAAATTCAGAACCACCACAAGCCTCAGCTTGCTGGATTTCTGCTGTGAACTCAATCCAGACCTTTGGGTCGTTTTTCTCCCCCCTCAGAAGGTTGTTTCTTCTCTTTAAACCAAAAATATTATAAACTGATTCACAGGCTTATGAAAATTAAATACCACCAAAGGTGCTGCATGCCAAGTACCAAGAATCAAGTATCCAGAATGGGGGCACTTGTCTTCCTCAGTAGGAACTATGATAAATAGGATTTTTTTTTTTTTACTGTGTCACTTTTCTTTTGATGTGGGGTCTCTTGTTCTGAATCCAAAGGATAAAACCAGAATATGTTGAGAGGCTAAAGCAGGGATTTCATTGAAAATGACAGGCAAGGGAGGAAACTCTTGGACATTTGGTCAAAGGGAGTCAAGGAAGAAGTCATAGCCATAAGGTGGGATAGCATTAGAGCAGAGGAGATGGCTTAGGGTCAGAGAGAACAGTCCTCATGAGCACATGGTTAGGAGAGCACAGAGTTGCGGAAGAATGACCAGGGGTCAGAAGAGCAGGAAAAAAAGAATGGATGGGTGGAGCTACCATCCCTTTACCGCTGGGCATTGCTAAAGAGCGGGCCAGGAGTTACTAGGGAAGTGAGGTAAAGACTGAAAGGATGGTGGGCATGGTTCCCATAGGACCAGGCATTCCTATTCCAATAGAAATTGGAAATTTAGAAATTGTAAAGTAATGGAATACAATTGCTTTGGTTTTTAAATAATGTCTTCCTGCGTTCTTCCTTTTTACTCCTCTCCCCACATCCCACCTTAGTACACATGGTCATTAGTTCATCTTTATTAATGACCCAGCAATGGCTATAAAGCCAACATAAGCCATGACACAACTAGAGTCAAATTGCAATTTATTTAGGGAGAGAGTTGAAATTCCAGGTGTTCAGTTGATCTGCCCTTCTACACCATTAAGTGTTCATCCAGGATTTGAAGTGAGTGGGATCTGACTCCAGGCCAGTTCTTAACCACCAGTTAAGCCCTTGTCAGGTTACAGACCTCTGCTTCTACAGAGGCAGAAGAAAAAAAAATCACGCAGGACAGTGTCTTTAGGGGTCTCTCTCAGCCCCTGAGCAGCTTGGACACAGACCATATTTTTAGACGGGGCAGCAAAGCCTCAGGTTTACAGCAAGAGAGGAAAAGCCCTGGGGATCCGGGGTGAGTCACCACCGCCCACCCTCGCGCCCACATGGCATAGTTTCATAAGTTAAATCCCTTGGGCACCTTTCCCCAAGGTTAGGGAGAGGGAGCCTGTTCTCTCTCTCTCTGCTGGTTGGTCATTTCCGGTCCTACGAGAGGAGTATGGGTGAAGGCTTTTGAGAACCGAGCAACTTTGCAAACCACACGTCCTCTTTCTTGCCTTGCTACTTTGGGGACACTCCTTCCTCTCGCTGTGAGCCAAACCAGATGAAGGATTTTCAAGTCATCGCAGTCTCTGGGGCTCTCAGCATCGCGGCGCGGGTGCCTTCCCGTAACACCTGGCTCCTCACTCGCCACTGGCAGGACTTGCGGGGAGGCGGCTGCAAGGTGACGCGCGGCGCCTCCTCCCCTTTAAAGGCGGGGCTCTCCAGGAGAGGCCCGAGGAAGTCCCACGGCCCTGGCGACGCCCGCCCCCGCCGCGTCAGGGCTGCTCCTGGCTCCCCGGAGCCGCGACAAGCGATCACAAGAAACAGCCACCGCGGGTCCCCGGACAGGTGAGGGGCGCGCGGCGGCGCTGAGCAGCCCCGGGACGACGCAGCCTCGGACAGGTGAGAGTGATGCTAGGTTCACCTTATGGGAGGGCAGTGTAGCAGGGTCGCTGACTGCTCCATCCTGGGGCCGGACCTTACTTGCCAACTCACGCGGGGCGGTAGAGATCGTGAGTGTCCTGTAGCAGGGGAGTTCAGGGGAGTCCTAGCTCGTTCAGAGGTCAGAAGCGTCT
This sequence comes from Typhlomys cinereus, assembly GCA_023101885.1. Taxonomy (NCBI): domain Eukaryota; kingdom Metazoa; phylum Chordata; class Mammalia; order Rodentia; family Platacanthomyidae; genus Typhlomys; species Typhlomys cinereus. The sequence goes on from JALPQD010000213.1 coordinate 731,113, forward strand.
TGTGACCCAGGGCAGACGGTAGGCATGGGATGCTGGAGAATGCATGCGGGGCAGGCCTTTGGCGTTTAATGACATTTAAAGGTAAGAATCCAGTGTTCTGGGTCGCAGTGGAGTTAATCCCTCCACTCTTGTCAGCGTGGGCTCTGCAGAGGTCAGTCCTTGGCTTGGATGAGTTTTGGAGATGCGGAGGCTCACCTTTGTGCTGACTTTTGCCCAGGTTTCAGAGTATCTCTGTCACACTGAACAACAAAAGCCCATGTTGGCTTTGAAGTTAACAGACTGTTTCTGTAGTTAGTTCCCTAGCTAAATGTCCATTTCTTAAACGATGCTCTGCTGGCTTTAAGAAGCAGATTTCGTGGATTAAGTATCCTCTGTTCTGCACGGAATCCTTTGCAGTATGAGGGTCTCAGCCCCACCTGGATGCTCACCTATGTCTGAACTGCAAAATAAAGCCCTTGCACTTAGCATGAGAAACAACGTCTCTGTGGACTTTGGGACGGTAGAGCAGCAATTTCCTGGGCACACAGAATTCAGCTTCCATTTATTGTAGATGGCCAATGGCTGACGGTGCCACAAGCACTCAGGCTTCTTGCCTGGGCAGCAGCAACTAAATAAACAAATACTACCCACCTGCTAAGAGCAAACCTTGCAAGGTCTGGCTGGTGCATTGTTTACTAGCACAGGTGCTCAGACAAAGCATCATCTAGGGGAGCTCTCTCCTTGCAGGTGGGCGATTAGAAAAGTCCAGGGGAACCTTGTGCTTTGACTGGGCCCTGACACCTCATTATCCACAGGTGAGAAGCATCATAGTGCTAGGAAAATGGCAATCTTTGAAGAGTACCTGTCAATTATTTTGATGTGCCATCCATGGTAATGATTTAAACCATCTTTAAAGAATCACCCTTCTGCCACAAGTCATGCTAAGAGCTTTTTGTTGGGTATAAAGGTAACAGCAGATATTAATCCTCCAAAACAGGGGACAAACTGATGCAGAGAGTACCCAGTAATCTGTGCAAAGTCATGTACCACAATGTAGGTAGATCTGAGTAGCTAGTTTGGTATTCTGGGCTGTTGAGAGATCAGCTAGTGTAAATCGACTGGTAACTAGAATTCAAAGTTATTTTCATACACTGCCTCCTGGGAATAAAGCAGGCTGACAAAAAAAAAAAAAAAAAAAAAAAAAAAAAGGAAGCATTGAGTTCTTTGTGACCTACCTGGGAAAGATAGTGGAGAGTTGTTTTTATTAAAGGAAAATTTATTGTGTGTCTTCTTTGGAATCCTTAGATACCAGCCAATTGGGGGACAGTTTCTAGAACTGCATGTGTATTCTTTCTGTGTTATCCATTGAGGGAATATCTGTTTTGCATGCTGTTGTGTGCTTGTGACATTTCAGCTTGATTTCTTCCTGTAGCTGGGAGGTGAAGAGAGGCCATAATTGTTCCCTAGAAAGAACTTTGTGTTTGTTTATAAATATATTATAAAATTTATTGCTAATATTTTAGAAGTCTACATGCGGCTTTCCTTCAACTTTCTCAAAAGCAAAGCATAGAAAAATGGGCAGATTTGAGAAGAAATCTTAAATTTCCTCACATGCCTTTTTAGTAAATGATTCATAAAAGCTCCACTTACAGCATCCCAAAGTGTAAGTACCTTAGAAAAGTGAGTTTTCAACTTAAAAGTCATATATTCTGTAGCCTGAGAGTGAATGTAGAATTTAGGATTTAGGATTTCCTGTTGGGGAGAACACTTCCTTTTTAGAAAGGGTTCTTGTAATCACTGGTAAACATATATACATCACAAGTCTTCACATTTAAATTATGAGGATATGTTACCAGTTAACTGTTGTGAAAGGGCTTTTGTCCGTGTGCTTGGTGACCAGATTGGATATTCTGCCTGGATCATACTTGGCACAGATTTATTTTCTCTTTTTGAAGGTATAATTGACAAGACACATTGAATTCCTTTTTATGAACTTTGGAAATGTACTGTAGGAAGCATTTAAAAATCTGTGCTTGAATAACCTGAGGCATTCTAATGATCTGGGGAAGACACATGATGAAGAATTTTCCAGAAAATCCAAATATTTGGTCAAAGAGCAGAGATGTTAGGTGGCTTGAAGACAGAGGTGTATAGGTTGTGTATGTTCTGAAAGGTAAAGTGTTTGGGCACCCTCTATGAGAAAAACCAATACAAATTGGTCTAAAAATGAGCATTTATTTGAAATGAGGACAAGATATTTGAATTTGCTAGAGCTTTCTCTGTTTCAGCGGAAATTGGATTGGGTAATGCATTCATCAGAAATGTTTACAGAGCAATGTTTCCTGTTTGCATTCCGGTTTCCCCTCTCGTGAGAATACTTCGCATCTACCAGCCTTTGGTACTCAAGGGCGCCTGTGCAGGTGAGAAACCTAAGGCTGGAGTTCCTGTGATGTGTGCCAGACAGCTCAGTAGTAGAAGTCAAGGATGTGTGGAATTTTAAGTAGTGAAGAGATGGCTGGCAGGGGAGTTGTTGCAGTCCGCCTGCATGGTTGCTGATAAATGACCATCAAATGGCTTAAGGGAACAAGGGTTTATTCTCTCTTATGATTCCTGGTTACAGTTCTCAGTCCAGCTTGATGGGGGAGCATGTACCAACACCAGGTCCTAGAGAACTGGCCACACCATCACCACATAAGAGCTGAGAGATGAATGATCCTCACTTGCCAGACCAACATGTCTGGCCAAGTGAACAGAAAGATGGCGACTCTCTCAACCAGCCCTCTGATTTATTCATCTGTTCAGGGCCTAATCCTACCCACCAGAGGTTGGGCCTTCCCCATCAGCTAGACAATCTCGTGCAGGTTTGCTCTGGGCATAACTCAACCACTAATTCTCTACAAATGTGCCCAGAGCTCAAACTCTCAACAGTCAAGCTGACACCTGTGCCTAACTATAATGGGGGTAGAGTGGGCAGGGGCATAAACAGAGACCCTTGGCTAGTCAGGGACCTGAATGGTCACGGCAAGTGTAGAGCTCAGGTCTGGTTTCTGAAACTTTCCAGGGATCTTTGTTAATTGACTCTCTGACCATTTATTAAGGGTTTTCTATGTCTTAATGTGAACTGTGGGTCTTTTCGCTAGAAGCTTCCAGTGTACTGGACAGATTTCATCGACCTTAGTGCAGTATAGAAAGTATATATATGCAAGAAGCTGCTCTGAGTTTCCTTATATGATTTTTGGAGACCAAACTGAATTTGGAGTTGTTGGAGCTGCTCAGATAGCATGCAGGAAGAATGTTCTAGGGAGGCAGAGCATCATGGGAAGTTCTGAAAGTTTGAAAGTAATTGCTGATGTCTTAGTGTTTCTCAAATATCCTTCCAGACCAGTAGCACCTCCACCCTTAAGATAAGCCATTAGGCATGCGTGATCTCAGGCCCCATTCCAGTCCCCCCATATCAGCAACTGTACATCTGACCACAGAAGCGTCTATTAAGGAGCCCACCACATGATTCTGGGGCGTGCTAAAGCTTGATACACATGCTAGTAGTGTTTAAGAAAGCCAGCAACCTCACTAGAGTGGAGGACACAGAGGGAAGTTTGACATTCACACTAAAGGATGCTCCAGGGAATGGGAGGTGGGGAGAGGGGTGAAGGGAAGGGGAAAAAGGGGGAGGGTGCAAGGGGGACTGGGGACGGGTAGAGGGAGGGAGGGGACCCGAGTACCTATTAAGCTTGTATGATTGGGATAATAATAATAATAATAATGATGATGATGATGATGATAATGAAAGCCAGCAAGGCAGGGAATCACTTGTGAAGGCCTAGGAACAATATGAAGATCAACGCCGATGTGGGTGTGCTAATTGTGTGATAATAGGCACAGCAGCTCAAACCTCTGAACTCCAAAGACCCCAAAATGTTAAGTGTTTTTGAGAGTTCACATGATCCTCATGAAGAAAAGTCCCCATCATCAAACTTTGTTTTGTGTTCATTTTAAAAACGTACTATGAAATTATCTCATGCAAGGACAAATAAACTTATGTATGGACTTGTGTCCTATCCGAGAGATTTCTAAGGTATAGTTGCAGACATTGCAGAGTCCGAGTAAAGATTAAAATTCCAAATGCTTCTGGTCACAAGCATTTTTTTTTACAAGCATATTGAGTATACATCCCAGCCTCCCTCCCTCTCTCCCCCTCCCATCCCCTCCCTTTTCTTCACCATTTTCTCCCACTCCCTCTCACTCTTCTCTCTCTCTCTCACGCACACACACACATACACACACACACACGCATGTGCGCGCACACACACACACATTAGTTTGAACTGCCATTGTCTTTTTTTAATTAATTATTTTATGTGTAGTGGGGAGAGCGCGTCAATGTGTGTGTCTGTGGAGGCCCAAGGGTGACTTCAGGAATCATCCTGGATCACTCTGCCTCCCTTTTGCTTTGCTCTTGGGGTTTCTAAGACCGCTATCATTTCTGCCCTGCATTTTTTTACATGGGATCTGGCATCCAAACTCAGGTCCTTTAGTTGGCAAGACAAAGCCTTAACCTTTGAGTTATGTCTGCAACACTGAATTGCCATTGTTAATGTGTGCTAAGTACTTTGTTACATCATTCATTGTGTTAAAAGTATTACCTCTTTTAGGGGCTGGAGAGGTGGCTCAGGGGTTAAGCCTCTGCCTTGCAGGCGGAAGGTCCTGAGTTCGGATCCCAGATCCCACGTATAGATGCCAGGTGGAAGCGGGGGCGGCCTGCGCTTCTGGTCCTGGTAGGGCGGAGCCTGTGAATTCCGGGGCAGAAGGAGGTGGAGGCATCCATGGTGATTCGCGAATTCGTCCGTGGTTCTACACAGACACAGACACACACACACACACACACACACACACACACACACACACACACACACGCGCGCGCACATGCGCACAGTTGAATAAACAATAATAAAAAAATTAAAAAAAAGTATTAACTCTTTTAATCATAAATCCAATCCTAAAATCAGACAGGATTCTTTTGTCAATGTAAGCCCCATTTATTTTTTTATTATTTTTTTCTATTTTTACAAGCATATTGAGTATACATCCCAGCTTCCCTCCCTCTCTTCCCCCTCCCATCCCCTCCCTTTTCTTCACCATTTTCTCCCACTCCCTCTCACCCTTCTGCCCTCATACCTCAGTGGACCTCAGAGTTCATTGTGGCTCAGACAGCATTCTTAATATATTGAAACTTGGGAAAACTGGGGTTTTGAAAGAGAAGGCTCAGTGGTTAAAGGCCCTGTGTACAAACCTGGTAATTTGAACTTCATGGTAGAAGGAGAGACTCCTAACTTCCCAACGTTGTCTCTCCAACAGTGTACGTTATATATATGTGCATCTGCTGGTTCTTTGGCTCTTTCATGTTCATTCTCTTTCTTTCTTTCTCTCACTCGTAGTAAAATTTAAATAATAAAATACTAACTCATGGCTTGAGAAGGTGGAGACCATCATGGAGGGGAAGTCACGGCAGTGGGATGTGAGGTAATGAGGCTACACATCATCATCTGTCAGTCTACTGGAAGCATAGACAGAAACAGCATGAATTCTAAACCATAAGGACTTGCCCTGAGCTGCCCAGTGTCTCTGGCTAGGCTCCATCTCTTGAATATTACACAGCATCCCAAAACAGCTCACCAGTTGGGGACCAGATAAAGTTATTAGAGATACTTTACACTCAAGCCATAAATGTGCATGGCTGTGATTACACACATGTGATTATGTAGCATGGGAGAGTTCCTTCATGAAGCCTTACTATGTCCTCACGAGATTTCTCCAGTGGTGACCATATGTGTGATTATGAAAGGCATCCTCTTTTAGGAATTCTTGGAAAAGATCCCAGGGCCATGCATATTAGGCTGCTCTCCCTCCTAGTGTAGAATACTAGATTCCTCCTCTAAAAGCAAACATTCTTTCCAGACCATAGAAGGTGATGTGTTTATCCATTGCATTCTGGAAGACATCTAGAAAATGATGACTGCCTTTTCCCAGTTGTTTCCTGAAGAGGAACAACAACTTCTCTATATTTTTTCTCAAAATAGCTCCATAAAAACAGGCTGCACAAAAATATGTAGCTATGGATAGAAGCACATGCAGGAGAACATAGAATGGTGGTTTCCCCTTGAGTTTGAACTTCAGGTTACTAATTCCACTCTTTTTAGTTACAAACATTAATTGGAATTTATAGTGCACAGTAAACTCTAATTTTGACAGTGCCAGCTCTTAAGTCTCTGAATTCCTTTCTGCCTGAATGTAAGGCACACAATGACGTACTGAGGGGACCTGTTAAAACAGATGGAAGTCCTCTGGGTCAGTAGAGAAATAAGTACTGACTCTGTCATGTATGTAGCTAGATTTAAGACTCATTGTGGATGCGAGACAGCGGTAAAGAATTCAACTTGTGGCTTCATGTGAGGCTACTGGGCTTTGCTTATAACAGTGGGGAAGTGAGGGATGTAAGGATTTGAGAAATAGGAGATTTATGAAAGTGATCAGGTGGCTGGATGTGATATATAAACAGGGGTGGGCCTGTATGGGATTTATGACAGTAACATACATTTGGGAGGAAGGGAATTGTGAGTTTCATGGATCGTGAATTAGCACACCAAGGTGGAGGTCACAGAGGTCATTTGGACTGTGAAAGAGTTACAATCCAGGAGGGAATTTGATAGTAAAGAGCTGTGAAGAAAATAAGTCTAGGCGATAGTTGAATATTTATTTAATGACCTAACTAATGCAGTTGTTTCCTAGGTAGCTAGCCCTACTGGCAAACTCCGGATTTGATCTAGGAATAAGATGGAACTGGATTGAAAATAGTTTCTGATATCAACCTTGGGTCTCCACACATATGTGCAGCAGCATACATGTATGCTCACACACAAGAACACATGTACATGCATGCATATCATGCACATATACATAAAAAGTAACATAAGCTTTTTTAGGTGTCAGAGCTAAGTAGAGAACTTGTTTGAAACACGTGCTATAAAAAAGGACCAGAACAATTTATCTTACGCATAATGTGTGCTAGAGCTTTATTTGTGACTAAAATAATAAGAATCCCATCCCCTTAGGGGGAAGCTGGAAGTCTGACATATGATCATGTTAAAGACTCTACCTGGTCAGGACAAGGAATAGGGGCTGTGGGCACTTGTGATGAGTGACAGCTTCCAGACAGAACTGCCTTCTCTAACAGGAAGCAGCCAGGAGAGGTGACAGAAGAGCAAGGAAGAAGGTTTGCAAAACATACAGAGATGATTTTCAGAAATCACAGGCTACATGCTTGTGAGGAAACTGCAGCCTTCAACTAATCTGTTTAAGCACTGTTAGCAAAGAGTCAGCTAATGAAAGGGAAAAATCATGAGAGATCTACGAATTGCTGGGAAAAGAAAAAAAAGGGAAAAATCTTAAGTGAATGTGTGGTGGCTGGAGCTGTGAAGTCTTACAGAGTCCTTTCTGATCTACAAGGTGACGAAGGAAGATGATGAGAAAGATGGTTGACTCAAGTAATGGAGCAACCCATGGACCATTCTTGCTCAAACCAGTAATATTCAAAATACAACACAAATTTGTCAGGGGGAGGTAGTGAATGGACTGTCGTTTTTAGCATTATAAAACATGCTGGGGTGTTATTCTGAGAATAGCATTGGTATGTAAGAAATGAGCATTATATTTCTTGGACCACAGTAACCAACATCATTGTACAAGAGTTTTGTTGAGTGTAGAAAATCTGAGTCTATCTGTATAAATAAATTAGCTCAACTTCCCAGATTAACCTGCAGATGACATTTTGGGTCAGCTCTTCTATCCCTTGTTTCTGTCCCATAAATAACTGATGACCTAGAGACTTTCTCGGTCCTTTCACGGGATCAGTGGTGACAGATCAGTTGGATAGAATATGTCCATAGCTCTGTTTCCAAATGTGTCTGTCTATCGCAGTTGAATGTCTTCAGTCTCTTTCTGAAAGAGGTCCCACTTACCAAAGCCTTTCTTTATCTAGTCTCCTATATATTTGTCATCTATTTCCTTTTCACATAGCTGAGAGTTTTGAATTCTGTACAGAATCCTTGATGCAAGTCACCTTCTGTTTTTGGGGCTGTCTGATCGAGCAGAATTCTCTGACATGTTTTCAGTTACCTAAGTCTGAGGTGAGCTAGCACAGACAGAAAGCAGAAGGAGAATGAAGATTCTCTGGAAGTTTTCTTTGTTAATCATTAATAACATGGGAAGTCCAGGAGGACACCAGATGAGTTGTCCTTATACACCACAAATCTTTAATGTGCAAAAATTATGTAATAAGCAGGTATGGCCCGAGTCAATAATAACGGAATGGCATTTAAGAATACTATTTTAGGGGCTGGAGAGGTGGCTCAGGGGTTAAGCCTCTGCCTTGCAGGTCCTGAGTTCGGATCCTAGAACCCAGATATAGACTCCTCCGGACAGAAGCAGGGGCCGCCTGCGTTTCTGGCCTTGGTAGGGCGGAACCTGTGAATCCCGGGGCAGAGTAAACAAGGAGGAGGTGGAGGCGGTCTATGGTGGTTCCCGAATTTGTCCGTGGTTCTACACACACACACACACACACACACACACACACACAATTGAATAAATAATAGTAATTTAAAAAAAATTAAAAAGGGCTGGCGAGGTGGCTCAGGGTTGTTAAGCCTCTGCCTTGCAGGCGGAAGGTCCTGAGTTCGGATCCCAGATCCCATGTATAGATGCCAGGCAGAAGCGGGGGCGGCCTGCGTTTCTAGTCCTGGTAGGGCGGAGCCTGTGAATCCCCAGGCAGAGTAAACAAGAAGGAGGTGGAGGCGTCCATGGTGGTTCCTGAATTTGTCTGTGGTTCTACACACACACAGACACTCACACACAGGTGCGCGCACATACATACGCACACACACGCATAATTGAATAAATAATAAAAAAATTAAAAAATAGATTTAAAAAAATTAAAAAAAAAGAATACTATTTTAGATAGAAAAGTAGAGTAGAGAGAACAGGTGTGCTTATGTGTGGAGGATACAAGACAGTTTGTTTCAGAAGATGGTTTTTTTTCTACCATGTGGGCCCTGGGGATTGAACTTGTTTCGCCAGGTTTGTGCAAAGGTAAGACACCTTTGGAACTATTGGAACCATGGAACCATTTTGCTAGCATCAGATTGGTATCTGATTGCTTCATTAACTGCTTCCTTCCCGACTTGTCACTGTGTCCATTTCAAACTTCATCACCAAAAGTTTAAGACATGCACTTGAACTGTGTGTGTGTGCGCGCGTGTCCCCTAAAGGGCACCTGAGTCTGTATGACTGTGTAGGCCAAAAGATAACAATTGAGAAGCATCTTGGATTGTTCTTCTACCTTATTACTTTGCTCTGGTTTTTCCCAGACTCTGGCACCCAGGGCCTGAATTGCATGCTGCCACTATATCCGCTCATTGTATCTATGTGGGATCAAGGAATCTGAACTCAGCCTTTGTCTCCCAAGCAGAAAAACCTTTAACCCTGTTCCATTTCTCTGGCCCTGGGATGGGACTTTTGTTGTCTAATATTTTTTGTTGTTGAAGCGTACATTTTCATTGGTAGGGTTTTGTTTGCAATTTTCTTCAGTGGAAGAAGTCACTCGCTTTTCCTAGATTACAGGGCACACACTTCAGAGGCTGTGTATTCCACTCTGTGCAGTTTCCCAAGCGAGCCTGTGGGAGGGCTGCTGCATCATGGCTATCACGCTGATTCTCGTAGGAGCCCCACTCCACAGCAGTCACTCCCAGTCACCCAAAAAGCAAACTGCGACTCTGATTAGGCAGCAATTTATACACGTGTATCCCACTGGTTGGCATTCAGGCTGACGTCTTTTATCTATCCCTCCCCAGCCTCTGATATATTTAATGTTTCAGTCATTCTACTTCGTTTTGACTCTTAGTTAAGCACAAGACCCGTAAGACTAACCATAAGATTTCAGTTCCCCAAAACTCATTTACTAAGGTTCTAGGAAGTCTGCCTACTGGGTTTGGAAGAGACTGATCCTGTTCATTCAGGCTCAGCACCAAGAGAGGATGTGCCACATTAGGAAATCTTTTGGAATGTTGCCGAGCCTGTTTTGGAAATGAGCTTGCATTGCCTTTGCCTTGATTACACTCATGGTTATGCACACGCAGAAACATATATGTACATACATGCCCACACACAAATACACATATTCACATACACACACTCTATCTTTAATTTTCTCACAGAATGTGAGAACTTGGAGCTTGTTACTGTGAAGTGGTCTGTCCTTCATCTGACTCAAGTGATGTTATAAACCCGTGACTGCTCCTATTGATCTGTGGAAGGAAGAGCACAGTCTCATTTCTCTAAATACTGTGTTTCATTCCTGGATGTTCATAGGAACTCAACCTCACTTTAAGGTTTTTCATTTTGACGTGATGTAAACTTTGAAATATGAACAGCTATTGGTATCTCATAGTGCTGACACTATTGTAAGGCCATTGATTAACTCTAGGTGTTTCTTTGGCGCTGAGGTATGCATCCATTAGCTTTTGGGTGTGGTTGTCAAATGCAGGATCAACAAACACAGATGTGGCTGATTATTTTGATTGTTGTCCTCATGGGAGAAGCTGAACACTGCCTTTATCCAAGGAGGGCTTCTGAGACATCTTACAGGAACCTCCTTTATCTTAGTCATCTTCTGTGATTCCTTCAAACACATGAACAGATGCTGCTGCTAGCAGTTTTCTGGGAAGTGAGAGGTAAGTGGAGATCTGCCACCTGTTGTCTCAGGATGCATCCATGTACTTTGAGGATACTCACCTTGTGGTTTGTGTTTATTAACAGGTATTTTAATACCTTTTAGAAATGATAGCTTGCTACTGATGGTCGACTTATTTTAATTTTTTAAAATTTTATTTATTTTATATATGTATGTGTGTATCGGAGGGCACTATATGTCCCTGTGGAGGACCAAGGGTGACTTCGGGAATCATCCTGGATTGCTTCTACTTCCTTGCTTCACTCTGGGATTTTCCAGGCTCTGCCCACCAGGACTGGAAGTGTGAGCCGCTGCTATTTCCACCTGGTGTTTTTATGAGATTCGAACTCAGGACCTTCTATTTGCGAGACAGAGTCTTAACCTTGAGCTATCTCTCCAGCCCATGACTTATTTTTAAGTATGAATTTTGCAAGGGATTCTGGATGTCTTGTTTATGAGAGTTGCTCTGCTCTGGGGTACTGACCTGAATCTGGCCAGTCAGAAGGGGAACACATATTCAGATAGTGTTCCCAGCTATGCCTGGGGTGAGCAGTACCTTTGCATATCATTTGGGATGAGGAGATGGCTTAGTTGTTTAAAATACTTGCCATGTATGCATGAGGATTTAAATTAGGATTCCCAGAACCTTGATAAAGCTGGTTGCAGGAGTCTGTGTGTACCACATCTTGTACAGCTAAATGGGAGATGGGGGATCCCTAAAAGATTGCAGGCCAGCTAACCTGGCATACACAACAGCGAACCAGAGACTCTGTCTTAAGCAAAGTAGATAGGATAGATGCCCACATGTACACACTATGACTCACACATAGACATAACACACACACACACACACACACTACACTGGCACATAAGGCATAGAGAAGCATGCAGGCAGGCAGAGAGGTGTACAAAGTCAGGTAGAGAGGCACACAAAGTTAGAGAGGCACAAAGTCAGAGACACATAAATGGACGCATACACAAATGTACACATATAGATAGATAAAAAATGTTGCTTTCTTAATTTACAGCAAAGCACGCTTTGAAATAGACAATATAAAAATGACTTTTATACACACACACGTGTTTATACTCTTTTCTGGTGTAGGAAGTAAACCTTTTTAATGGAAATAATAGACTAATAGTAACTGCTTTGTTGTAGTGGCCCTTTCATGGGGAGTGTTTAATCTAGGCTGGGTCAGTTTGATCTTGTGTCTCTGTGCACAACAGCTGGTTCTGAAAGCAAACTTCCTTCCCAGTTAATGGGTTTGTTAGATAAAAGGTCCTATTTTGTTGTCATTAAAATGTCATTTAAAAACTTAACATTGAACAAGAATATAATAAAAGCATATTAAATCTGTTATATTTTTTGCATGTGGGTGGGATTACATGTGTGTGCAGTCGTATGTACAAGAATACACTTGAGTGAGTGTGCCTGTAAAGGTCCGTGGGTGACATTGGCAATCACCCTGGATTTCCAGGTGGTTTCCAGGTGGAAACCTTTTGCTTTGCTTGGATTCCCAAGCTCTGTCCTTTATAGCTGGGATTAGGGGCCGTTAGCATAGCTATAAGGCATTTTTTGTTTTTAACATGGGCTCTCGGGATTTGAACTCAGGTGCTTTGCTTCTGAGGCAAAGGCTTTAAATCGCTGAGCCAACTCCCAGCCCTGTTTAACATTTTGAAATTTTCAAGACGTCTGGAGTTTACTATCAGATTCTAGCAGCTTCTCTGAAAGTCAGGAAAACTCTACTACTGTGTCTGGGAGTTGAAATGAATAAGCAGCCAAAAAGTCTTAAGGGTTTTCCATCAGTTCTGCAGACCGTCCATATGGGCCCTCTGAGGTGAGCAGCAGGACCACTAAAGTAACTTCCGCTCTGTGAAGCCAGCTTGAGGCCCACGCGATACTTCCTTAAAGCCATCACCAAAATAATGAGAAGGATCTTGGTTTGGGTTTCAGATAAACTGCGGCTATGGTGTCACCTCTGGGAGGTAATAGCCGTAGACTTCAATGTCTCTCCAAAATAGTTTTTGCCTTGTGAAATGGCGATGAGCATACTTGCCTTGGGGAGCTTGTGCATATTAGCAGCCCATGCAGAGTGCCTTGCTCTTGAAGGGCATTTCATACACTCGTGGAATGTATGAGAAAGATGGAGTCTGGCCTCTGGGATATAAGGAGACCTACAGAGGGCTGGGTGAGCAAATGCCCACAGAACTTGCTGGCTTTCCTCCAGAGACCAGACGCCAGTGCACCAATGGGAGTTTTATCCTATTATTGCCTCTGACCAGGGCGGGACAGAAAGCATGCATAGGAGATGGTGCACAAATCACTGCATTGAAATGGCACAAAACCCCAACAAAATAAAAAAACTAATTCAGCCCATTATATTGACTAGAGGCAGTTATTTTTTAAAACAAAAAGCTGGCAGTATTTCTATGAAAATAAAACAAATCCTTATTTTTATTTCACTTGTACAGTGTTTTCCTTTTTGTATTGTAAGTTTTCAGGCCAGAAAGCTAATAGCCGACCCAGGCATCCTTAGGACAGTGCAAGATCCAGCATTTTCTGAGATGTGCAATTTCATGAGTGCTCAGCCATTCCTAGGGCAAATTTGATGACATTTCATAAGTCTGTTGATGAGAAGACCCTTGAAGGGTGGTTTTTTCGGAAGATGTAGCCCAATCAATGGCTTGTTGGACTCCTATACCACCTTCCCTGATGGCCAGAAATCAGGGATTAGCTGTTAGGTCATGTGACAAAAGAGAAAACAGTTCTTGGTTTCAGAAAAGTTGCCCTTGAATGGGGCAGATGTGTAAACCAGCTCTGCAGGAGGTAGTGGCTGATACAGGAGAAGCGACAGTACTTGGGCTACAGGGTCAATCCAGGCAATTTTCAGAGAGACCTTGTCTCAAAAGTCAAATGGAAAATGAGGGTCAGGGATACTAGAGTTGTAGATTACTTGTTTATTCAGAGGTAGAGTCATGCTTAAGGCCTTGGGTTCAAATCCTAGTTCAGGAGTTGTGGGGAAACGGTGGGGAATTTGTCTCTCTGGAGGGTCAGGATTCATCTTCATGAAGGCATTTTTTTCCTGAGAATTCCCTCCTGAGAGTAGAGAGAATTTTCAAGGCAGATAAGATCTGCTTAGGGCAGAGAGAAGGGGAAATGTGCCCTATTCAGGGCGACAGGAATCACAGGAATGCAAGAATAAGAAAGAGGGAAGCTGATTGTTATAAGGCTTGTGGTGGATGCTGAGTCTGCTGTCCATCCTCTCTGGAGGCCTTCTGGACCTTCGCTGTACTGTGTGTGTTCTGAAAGGGTGTCACACAGCAGACATTCCCCAGCAAAGGCAGTGGTGGAGACTGATGAATGCCACCTGACAGCATAACGACCCAACCTGAATCCCAAGTTATCTTAAGAGGGATATGGGAGGACTGTGATACACTCCTGAGCTCTGTGGGAAGCATCTATTTGATATAAAAGGCAAATCACAGGAATGCAAGATGAGGAATTTCAAGTTAATTTTACAGCAAAGGGGTTTGTATCATTAGGGACTGCTTCTAAGTAATCTATGGATCTAATCTCTATCCACTTGAACAGAGCATTCTGTTTACAAACAAGCTTCTCCCAGGCCTTCCCCTCCTGCCTTCCAGTGTCAGCAGATAATTTCAGCCAAGGCATTTGAAACTTATCATTGCCAACAGACTTTAGTCTTTCAGGCTATCGCCCCAGGCGAGAGTTGCCTGATGGTCTTAGGATCAAGAACATAGATGTAAATGACAGGGCCTGGATCTTCTCTGAACTGTGTACTGACCTGGGACACCGGGAAAGGTACTTTAGGTTGTAGTTTGAAAGTGAAATGTCCCATATTAGTTCCCAGCTAGTGGTGCTGTCTGGCAAGGTTGTGGAATCTTTAAGAGGCAGAGCCTTGTTGGAAGAAGTATGCCGCTGGGGGCAGGCCTTGAGGTTTCATAGCCCAGCCCCACTTCCTTCTTTTCTCTGCTTCCTGACTAGCCATGCAGTGAGAGGCAGCGGCCTCAGGATCCTGCCATCACGCCTTTCCTGCCATGATGGACTCTATTCTTTCCCTCTAGAGTTGTAAGCCAAAATAATCCTTTCTCCTGTGAGCTTGATTGTTGCTGGTACTTTATCACAGTAAGAGGATAAAGAACACTAACACACTTCCTTTGCTTCAAAGTTTGATGAGTGAAAATGAGTTTTCTCCAAAGGTCACAAGGATCATGTGAGGATATCTCTAAGATGTTTGCTCCTGATGACTAAAGTAACTTCTGCTCACAGTGAAGGGTAGCTTCAGTCACTGTGTCCTTTTGGTGCCAGGTGTATTTTATCTTTCACGAACTATATATATAGCATGTCGTGCTTACCATAATAGATTGTAATCATAGTTTCATCTTTAAAACTCATCTGGAGTATTCCAGCTCATTGCAAAGAGTTCCGTGGGTGTTTCTTACACTCTAACCCCTTTCTTAGCAGATCCTGTAAAACACATTACAAAATGTACAGAGTGAGAGATGATAGAAATTTGGGAGCTTCACTTGGGATTTATCAATTCAGCTGTCATCTGAATTTTTTGAGTTCAGAGTAACTGTGATGGAATTGGAGTGGTGATGGAGAAACTGATGTGACCTTTCTGTAAAGCAGATGGTTTTAATATTGATAACTATGTTCTTTCCCTTTTCATGTGAGAGATGTCACTGTAATGGAATGCCACATAAATACAGTGCTAATGAGAACTGACTATGAACTTTGCTACTGAGGCACTCCTTTGGGTATTGTGAGATGAAAGTCACAGGATCTTGGCAAATGTCACTTGAATGTATCACTGAGAATTTTAGAAATACACTTGTTAAATGAACTATTCTTTATGTAAATATAGGAAGCATTCATAATTTAGCAACCTTGCTCTGTGTGTGTGTGTGTGTGTGTGTATGTGTGTGTGTATGTATCTGTCTATCTACATGCATGTGTACATGTACACAGGATTCTTTTGAATTCATTTACAATTATTTTTCTCACTTAATTCACTTATATATATTCAGAGGCAAGTAAAAGAGTTAGCTTTTCCTTAATGCATCTCAGAGGCCCTGTTGACTGCCTGTTCTTGGCCATGACAGGTTATATGATACAAGTAGCCTCCTGGGTCCTAGGAGACCTCTCCCTGTTTATTGAAGTCCAGTTATCAACTGGAAGAAGTAGAAGGGCTTATGTTCACAGAATTTTGCTGTCTTGCTCCATTCTTGGAGTCTTTAGTTCCCAATTGAGAGTTTTGACAGTCAGTCATGTGGGCCTCATCCTATTGTGGAAGTAAAGGGCTTCATTGCCAATCTTTGACTGTGACTTTGGAAAAGTGCCAACAAAACTGTCTTGTTTTATTAGTGCATGATTTAGAGAAAGCAGACAGATTGCAGAGCAGATGAAATGTATTCCACCCTTACCTAGTGAGTCTGTGAGGGGATTGGTGATCATGACCAATTGGTGGCTCTATAACCTGTGCACAAAGATGCTCATATCCCTTATCATAGAGCAATGCATGCCTTCTGCAGCACATTTTTTAAACTTTAATTTTGTGCATATGTACACGTGTGTGTGTCTGTATCAGAGGGCACTGCGTGTGCCTATGGAGGCCGAAGGATAAGTTCAGGAATCACTCTTGATAACACTACCTCCTCCTTGCTTTTGCTCTGAGTTTCCCAGACTCTGCTACCACTATTTCTGTCTAGTACTTTTTATGTGAAATATGAGATCTGCACTCAGGACCTTCTGCTTTTGAGACAGAGGCTTAACCCCTGAACCATCTCTTCAGTCCTAGCATATGTTTTAAGAGCTGTAATGGATATGACAGATTTTAGGATTATGAAATATTCCATTCTCTGGTAGACTTGAATTTCTGGTAAATATTCAGTCATGATACAAGTAGATTGCAATTATTGTCTGAATTCACCCATCCACTGGCACATCTACCACCCACATAACCACACATCCAACACCTACCCACATACACATCTAACACTTACCCCCACACATTTAACACTTAGATCACCTGTAGATCCATTGTCATTTACCGACCTATATATTCACCTGCACTTTTAAGACATCCACCACTTACCCATCCTCCAACCCACTCATCCATCTATACATCCAATTAGATGAGCTAGGTAACTCTGTGGACTAAGTAAATGCAGCACCATATTCCCCCATGTAATGTATAGTGGAGACTGAAGTGGCTATGTAAGTAAACAAATAACATGATAATTTTGGATTCTCCTGCCCACGAGAGATGTCAGTTATGGTGACAGAGATTATTGGGCAGTGCTGCTACTGTTTCATGCTGGGAAGTTGAGCTGAGGGTGAAGCTAAGGGTACAGTGATCCAAAGAGAGCCTGCTGTGGAGCTTCAGAGAGCTGGTATTTGATCTGTGGATGGAACCTTTTATGTAATAGGACAGAACTAAAAATAGTCCCTAACACTTCAGTCCAAAATTTTGTACCCATTTTCTCTTTATTTTGATTAGCTAGAATTGGGTAGGACCAGGAGATCAGCACCTTCTTAGCATGCTGGACCTCCCCCAGGAAGGGCTTCACCATGGGTCAAGGGAGCCTTCCTCATGGATAAAACCAAAGTCAACTAACCTCTGTGCCCAGTGGAAGTGCCTTCTATGTTTATGCTCCAGGAACACCTGGCTGAAGCACTAAATCTGGAGTGGTGGTTAGGCTGCCTTCAATTTCTCTTCTGCCATTCATGGACTTTCCCCTTCATGCTTTTAGCTCTGTGTAAGTTTTGCCCTGTCCCATGAAGCCTCGGTCACCAGCTTTATCAAAGCTGGTGTCATATCCATTACAACTCTTAAAACATATGCTATAGAACTGAAGAGATGGTTCAGGGGTTAAGCCTCTGTCTCGAAAGCAGAAGGTCCTGAGTTCAGATCTCATATTTCACATAAAAAGTACTGGACAGAAATAGTGGTAGCAGAGTCTGGGAAACTCAAGAGCAAAAGCAAGGAGGAGGTAGTGTTATTAAGAGTGATTCCTGAAGTTATCCTGCTTTTGGTTTGAACCTTTTCAATTGTAGAGTTGTATTTGAGTCATTTCCATTATGAATGAAACTTGAATTGTACGGTGTGTTTACAGAACCTGAACACAAACAGAGGCGAGGCTATGTAGAGATAGCAAGCAGTGTCTGAATCAAAGGCCCTCATGCACCATCAGCAGTGGAAGCTTACCCAGGGCTGTCAATCTTGCTATTTGGTTTAAGTAGTTCTCTGTATTTCTTCTTGATCATCCCTAGGTACAAAGAATGTAATTTGGTTCTTCAGAATGGGAGGGAATGATATAGATTTATAGCTTCACATGGAAGTAGAAGTATACTAAGTCAAATATTGAACTCAAACTTTCAGTGTTATTCAAGCACTTGCATTGTGCAGCTGTTTACACTTACATTTCTCTGGAATAGTCTGCTCTGGAAGCCAATAAAAAAGCAATAACAATTTATTGCAGATATGTAGGCAATATAACAAGTTAGTGATAAAGCAGTTTACATAAGAGTGACTTAGGATTTTCTGCCATATGCTTGTACTATGCTGTTCCAATCTTTTCATGAGCACGGTATTCCTAAAAATACTAAATTTTCAGATGATATACATGATCTACTTAGCATTTGTTGTGAGACAGGAATTAATCAGAAATATTATTTTTAATTTTTAATATTTTATCAACAGAGCTTAATCATGTTATCATAATAAGTTTGTGACATTTTTATTTATCCATACAAAGTATTTTTATTTTAGCAAACCCAAATGTCTATACTTGCCATTCTTTGTCTCCTGCTAATACTTTTCCTCTTCCCAGGTTGTACCTTTTCTACTTCAAAATCTTTTTTTAAATTTTAAATTGGGGGGCTGGAGAGGTGGTTCAGGGGTTAAGCCTCCGCCTTGCAGGCGGAAGGTCCCGAGTTCGGATCCCAGATCCCACGTATAGACGCCAGGCAGAAGCGGGGGCGGCCTGCGCTTCTGGTCCTGGTAGGGCGGAGCCTGTGAATCCCGGGGCAGAAGGAGGTGGAGGCGTCCATGGTGGTTCGCGAATTCGTCCGTGGTTCTACACAGACACAGACACACACACACACACAGACGCACACGCGCACACACACACGCATATGCACACAGTTGAATAAATAATAATAATAAAAAAATTTTAAATTTTAAATTGGAAGAGTTTTCTTTTGCTCCAAAATAGGACAATTCGTTGTAACACCAGATTTTGTGACTTCAAATTTAGGTACTAAAACACAAATGCACATTCCTAGAAATTTTTGTCTTTCATGTTCTAGAATGATACTTACTTTTTTATTTTTCTAGTTTTACAAGCATATTGAGTACCTATCCCTGCCTCCCTCTATCCCCGTCTCTCCCATCCCTTCATCAGCATCCCATTACCTCCTGCTCTCTTGTCTGTCTCTTTCTATGGACCCCAGAGTTCCCTCTGGCTTGTCTACTCTGGTGGGGGTTCAGGCATCTGTTGTATACCAAGTTACTCTCCTTGGGTCTCTCCACTGATAGGGGCACTTCCTTTCACTCATGCAGCTTTAGTCCCAAAGGTTTCTGTTATATGTTCTTATCTCTCCTGAGTTCCTCAATATTCTGTGTTGGTAAGTCAGTCATTAGGCAGGTCTGTTAAGGACTAATCTCACTGAAGTGAGTTCCTAGATAAAGTAGTTCTGCCTTGAATGGAACATCTTGTCCAGTGGTGAATCTTCCCATCTTTAGATTCTTATGATCTCACTGCCTCCTCTTCTGTGAGGTTCCCAAAGCCTTAGGATGGTGACAGATTATTTAGGCTTGAATCTGGGCAAGCCTTTCTGAGCTGCTGGTCTTCTACATTATGCCTGACTGTTGCTGTCCACTTCACAGCTCTTCCACTGCCCTAGGCTGAATCCTGTCAGGGTTCTGAGATCCTCTATCTCTGTTGTAGAAGAAGGCTTCTAGGGGTGAGTGTTAAGAGTTCTTCCAATTTATGGGTATAATAACAGCTATTTACAGAATAATTTGTTGTACTGTCTTCCTAACTTTACGTTCATTGGCTATTTTCCCCTATTGATCTATTTCCTCCCCTTTTTAGGCTCTTATTCTAGTTATCAGTAACCGGAATGTGTTCCATTCTGACAAGCTGTTCTTGAGTTCAATCAGAAAGCTGTTAATTGTCTCCTCGATACTCATGCCACTATTACACTGTTACACTGGTGGTCACCTGTTGCCATGGTGATTTTTATTGAAGTTTGCAGATATAATCCATTGATGAGGCTTGTGATTAGTTCTCTCCTCCAGTAACTTCTACAGTATTACTTGGGACTTTGTAAGCTGAGTTTGTAAGCTATCCAGAAAGGAGGAAGTTCTCAGACCACTTCCAGTTGATGTATTTTGACCCTGTTCTGTGATCCATATGTGTTGCATCTTCAATAATAGGGTCTTATTGACAGTTTTTGGAGAGCAACCAAGACAATAGCAAAAACCTATAATGTTTGGGGGCCTTTGTACCTTTCTGGCCAACATTTTATCAGAAAGTGTCACATTCTGTTACTTCTAGTTTAATTTTGTCACTGGGTTCTAAATGGATCTGCTCAGAGCTTTTTTTTTTTTTTTCTCCATTTTCCTCACTCTATGCTCCTCCCAGTAGGGCTACCCATTCTTGTTCCTTCTTTAAAAGACATGCTTTTTTTGACATATTAATAGCATAGGAGGTTCCTTTGAGGTTACTTCCCACAATCTTAGGGTTTTTCTATTAAGCTCCTCCTGTCTCCCATCCCCTCATTCCCCACTATGTATTTTTCTGTTATTCCCTCCCTCACCCTATTTGTCATACTATCCCAAATCTCCCCTTTTAAAAAGTTTCACCCGGGCTGGAGAGGTGGCTCAGGGGTTAAGCCTCCGCCTTGCAGGCGGAAGGTCCTGAGTTCGGATCCCAGATCCCACGTATAGACGTCAGGCGGAAGCGGGGGTGGCCTGCGCTTCTGGTCCTGGTAGGGCGGAGCCTGTGAATCCCGGGGCAGAAGGAGGTGAAGGCGTCCATGGTGGTTCGCGAATTCGTCCGTGGTTCTACACATACACACACACACACACACACACACACACACACACACACACGCGTGCACGCGCGCGCACACACATACATACGCATATGCACACAGTTGAATAAATAATAATAATAATAATAATAATAAAAATTAAGAAAAAAAGTTTCACCCTAACCATTTCTTCTTACCCACTGGTCCTTTTTGAATTTTCTGTCTCTTACAGTAATTCTAGTTCAAATACATTGACAAGGATATCATTGCTAGCATCCACATATAAATGAGAATGTGTGATCCTTAACTTTCTGTGTCTGAGATACCTTGCTCAATATTAAATTTTCCAATTCTATCCATTTACCAGTAAATTCCATAATCTCATCCTTTGTCATGGCTGAGTAATATTCCATTATCCATTCCTCTGTTGATGGGCATTTTGGCTAATTCCATTTTCTCACTATTGTGAATAGAGCAGCAATGAACATAGATGAACAACTGTCTTTTGCATAGCAAATCTTTTTAACTTCATGAAGTCCAACTTGTTGATTATTGACTGTTGATCCTGGCCATTTGCTCTTCTGTTTAGGAAAACTTTAACTAGGTCTACAAATTCAAGTGAACTCCTTACTCTTTCCTCTGATAATTTCAGAGTTTTGGATTTAGTATCAAGGTCTATGATCCATTTGGAGTTGACTTTTGTATAAGGAGAGAGGCAACAGTCAATTTTTATTCATATATATGTACATGTCCAATTTCTCAACACTACTTGTTGAAGATGCTGTCTTTTCCCCATATTCATGTTTGCTACCTTTGTCAAGCAGCTCTGTGTGTGGAAGTTTATGTCTGTGTTCTCTGTCCTGATCCATTGGTCAGTGTATTTGTTTTTGTGCCAGCACCAAGCTATTTTTTGTTATTATAGCTCTGTAGTTTAAAACCTGGTATGGTGATACCTCCAGCAGTCTTCTTACTGCCCAAAATTGTTTTGGCTAATCGTAGTGTTTCATTCTTCCATATGAACTCTGAGATTGTTTTTTCCAGTTCTGTGAAGAATTGTATAGGGTTTTTCATTGGAATTGCATTGACTCTGTATATTATCTTGGGTAGAATGCTCATTTTTATAATATTGATCCTACTGATCCATGAGCAAGGAAGGTCTTTCTATTTTCTAGTATTCTCTTTAATTTCTTTCAACAGTGTTTTGTAGTTTTCATTGTATAGGTCTTTTACTTCCTTGGTTAAATTTATTCCAAGGTATTTTATTTTATTTTTGGTGGTGAATGAGATTGATTCTGTCATTTCTTTCTTAGCATGTCTGTCTCTGGTATATAAGAAGGCTGCTGATTTTTGTATGTTGATTTTGTAGTCTGCCACTTTATTGAAATTGTTTATTAATTCGATTACTTTCTTGGTGGAGTCATATGGATCTTTCTTTCATACCTATCTGTATCCTTTTTATTTCCTCTTGCCTTATTTTTCTAGCTATGACTTCAAGCACACTATTGAACAAGAGTTGTGACAGTAGACAGCTTTGTCTTGTTCCTGATCTAAGTTGGCATCTTCAATTTTTTTCCCATTTAGGATGATGCTTATTTTAGGCTTGTCTTATATAGTTTTTATCAGGTTGAGATAGGTCCTTTTCCTTCCTGTCTTCTCCAAAGCTTTTTATCATGAAGGAATGTTGAATTTTGTCAAAGTCCTTTTCTACATCTATTGAGAGGATCATATGATTTTTGTTTTTGAGTCTGTTAATATGATGAATCACATTTATTGTTTACATATATTAAACCATCCTTGCATTCCTGGTATGAACCTGACTGGATCATGATATATAATCTTTTGGATATGTTTTTGAATTTCGCTAGTATTTTGCATCTGTGTTCATTAGTGAGATTGGCCTATAATTTTCTTTCTTTGATGTATCTTTGTTTAGCTTTGGAAGCAGAGTAATATTAGCTTCGTAGAAAGAGTTTGGGAGTCTTTCTTCTTTCACTATTTTATGGAATAATTTGAGAAGTGAGTGGTGATGTTAGTTCTCCTCTGAAGGTCGGGAAGAATGCTGCATGTAATCCATCCGGTCCTGGGTTTTTTTAGTTGGAAGACTTGTAATTACAGTTTTAATTTAATCTCTTGTTATTATCCTGTTTAATGTATCTGTTTCATCTTGAGTCAATTTTGGTAGGTCATATGTGTTTAGGAATTCATTCATTTCCTTTAAATTGTCCAATTTAAAAGAATATAAATTTTCAAAGTATGTCCTATGATTCTCTGGATCTCTCCAGTATCTGTTGTGATTTCCCCCTTTTCATTGCTGACTTTGTTGATTTGAGTTTTTTCTCTTCTGGTTAGTGAAGCTAAGGGTTTGTCAATCTTATTTATCTTTTCAAAAATTGCTATTTTTTTCATTGATTTTATTTGTATTTTCTTTTTCAGCTCCAATTCATTGATTCCTGTGTATATCGTGGATATTTCTTCGCATGTGCTACTTTTAGGATTGGTTTGGTCCTTTTTCTTAAGCTTTCAGGTGTAACATTAAGTCGTTTATTTGGGATCTTTCCTTTTCTAAGATGTAGTCATTTAGTGCTATACACTTTCCTGTTAGGACTGCATTCAATGTATCCCATAGATTTTGGTAGGTTGTATCTTCATATCCATTAGCTTCAAGGAAGTTTTTTTTTTTTTTAATTTTTTTTATTATTATTTATTCAACTGTGTGCATATGCGTGTGTATGTGCACGTGCGTGTCTGTGTGTGTGTGTGTCTGTGTATGTGTATGTGTAGAACCACGGACCAATTCGCGAACCACCATGGACGCCTCCACCTCCTTCTGCCCCGGGGTTCACAGGCTCCGCCCTACCAGGACCAGAAGCACAGGTCGCCCCCGCTTCTGCCTGGCGTCTATACGTGGGATCTGGGATCCGAACTCAGGACCTTCCGCCTGCAAGGCGGAGGCTTAACCCCTGAGCCACCTCTCCAGCCCCAGGAAGTTTTTGATTTCTTGTTTATTTTATTTTTGACCCATTCCTCATTCAAACATGTTTTATTTAGCTTCCGTGAGTTTGTGTGATTTCTGCTGTTTCCTTTGTTGTGATATTTACTTTATTCTGTGATGGTCAGATACTATTATAAATAAAGATTTGTTTTGTGTCCGAGCATATAATCTGTTTTTGAGAATGTTCCATGGGCTGCTGAATAGAATGTGTGTTCTTTATTGTTTGGATGAAATATTCTGTTGATATCTGTAAGGTCCATTTGATTTATGGTTTCCTTAAACTTCAATGTGTTTATGCTTAATTTCTTTTGCTTGGTGTTCAATGGTGTGAGTGTGGTACTGAAGTCTCTTACTATTTCTGTGTTTGGGTTGATTAGTTGTTTTGTCTCCTGTAGTGTTTGTTTGAATATGGGTGCATCCATGTTTGGTGCCTACATGTTTAAGATTGTAAGATCTTCTTGCTGGAATTTTCTCTCAACTAAGATATAGTATCCATTTTTATCTTTTGTGGTTTGTTTCAGTTTGAAGTCTGTTTTGTCTGATATTAAGATGGCAACTCCTGCTTGTTTCCTCTTTCCATTTGCTTGGAGTACTTTTGACCATCCTTTCACCCTGAGAAAGTGTTTATCTTTCCAGGTGAAGTGTGTTTCTTAGAGGCAGAGAATTGATACGTCGTGATATTTGATCCAAATTATAAGCCTGTGTTTCTTGATTGGGAAGCTGAGCCCATTGATACTTAAATTATTATTGAAAGATGTTTAATGGTTCCTGACATTTTGTTGATCTTGTGGTTTTTGCCTTTTTTAGTTCCTCATTCAGTTCTCGTGCTGATATTATTTATTCACTTTAGCTTCTTTGATGTGTTTATCCACTCTTCCATCTTGTACATTTCTTCTAGTATTCTCTGTAGCCCTGATTAGTGTTCATATAGTCTTTTAGTTTGTTTCTGTCATGGAATATTTTTTTCACCTTCTATTATGACTGACAGTTTTGTTGGATATAATAATCTGGTTGGCATTTGTGTTTATTCAGAATTGTATTATCTCTCCCCAAGCCCTTCTGCCTTTTACCATTTGTATTGAGAAGTCAATTGTTATTTTGATGGTTTTACCTGTGTATGTCACTTGTTCTTTTTGTCTTACAGCTCTTAAGATATTTTCTTTAATGTGTATATTTGGTGCATAGCCTATCATATGTTGTCCTGAGTATTTGGTTTTCTGTATGCCTCTTGAATCAGGATGGGTATCTCTTTATTTACATCAGGAAAATTTACTCTATTTTCACTTTGATTATATATGGTGGATCTTCCTCTTGTGTGTCTGTTTCTGGGATACCCATGATCCATATATTGGGCCTTTTGGTAGTATCCCAGAGTTCCTATATGTTCTGTTCAATTGTGTTTTTCAGTTTATCAGTTTCTCTCATTGACTTATGAACCTCTTCTATCTTATCTCCCAGTTCTGAGACTTTGTCTTTTACATGATCAGTTCTATTTTTAAGACTCGTCATTGAATTTTTTTATTACATTGTTCAGAGTTTTTAGTTCCAGTGTTATTTCAGTCTGGGCTTTTTTCAGTGTTTCTGAGTTTGTTTGTAGATCACTTTGGTTTTTTTTCCCCAGTGTTTCTAGATCTGTTTTCAGTCTCTCTATTTTCATTCCAGTTGTGCCTTGTTTGTTTCTGTTTTCTTGGTCTTCTTTGCTGAATTTGTTGTGTTCTTGAAATTTGTTTAGCTGTTCATCTATGTTCTCTTGGAGCGGCTTGAACATATTTATAATTGATCTTTGAAATTTGTTGTGTTCATTATAACTTTCTTGGATACCTTTCAATGGGGTCTAAAGCCTTGGATTTGGTGAACTTGAGGGTAGACATGTTTTCTTGGATTCTTATGTTTTTCTCTGTTTTTTTTCTATGATAATGTTGGCATTTTTAGGAGGAGTAATGTTTGATTGTATTTTTATTTAAAGTCCCTGTGTAGTGATGTTTGGTGGGATGGTTGTCTTCTATCTGGGATTCTATTTTTCAGCACTTAGATGATGTTAATCATGTCTAGGTAACAAATGTTTGGGCCCTCACTTGCAAAAAAAAAAAAAAAAAGAAGGTATTGATGTGTTTTCTGGCTGTAGAATCATGTTGCTGCTTTTCAATGGGTCTCTGAAGTGACTTTTACATTGTCCTTCAGAGGCATTTTCTCTCTATATTCTTTTTTTATTTTTTTATTATTTATTCAATTGTGCATGTGTGCATGTGTGTGTATGTATGTGTGTGTGTATGTGTATGTGTGTGTGTGTGTGTGTGTGTGTGTGTGCGCGTGTGTGTGTAGAACCACAGGTGAATTCGGGAACCACCATGGACTGCCTCTACCCCCTCCTTGTATCCCCCTCTGCCCTGGGATTCACAGGCTCTGCCCTACCAGGGCCAGAAACGCAAATCACCTCTGCTTCCACCAGGTGTCCATACATGGGGTCTAGGATCCGAACTCAGGACCTTCCACCTGCAAGGCGGCTTAACACCTGAGCCACCTCTCCAGCCCCCTCTCTATATTCTTGAAGGTTGGTGTTGTATGAAATCTTCTACTTGGACTTACTTCCTATATGTGTGTAATTAGTGTAGGAGATGGGGGTGGGTGTACTGTTCTGACACAAGGGCAACCCAGGGGCTTCTGTTCTTGAGAGGAAGCCTTCTGGCCCATACAGAGGCTCACCCAGGGATCAGCTCCCCTAAGCCGCAGGTGCAGTGTGCAGAGATGATATGTTATGTTTTGAGTTCTCAATGTCTCTTGATTTGTTTTTTGAAAAACTGTAGAATGTTCTTGATTTTCTTATTACATCTAGACTTCTGATATTAGTATTGAGATAGGTACATGTTCATATTTACTGTGTCCGTTTCCCATCAAACCCAATACCTTTTGTAATAATAGTTCCTCAGAGAGCTGCTGTAGGCTCATCTTGGTTGACTACCAGAGACTTATTGTTTGAGGCTCACAATAATAAGATGGAAGTGTGATTAAAGACAATTCTAGATGGCACCCTCTAGTATCCCTATGCATATGCATCCACATATACAGGTATTCAAGTGCATATATATACCCACCCATAGACAGATATGCATACATACACATACCCCATACACACATACATATGAAAAAATGAAACATATAAATATTGTTTTATAGTCAGCTATCATTTCTCTTTCCATGTTTGCTTTGAGATCTGACATGCAAATAAAACTCAAAACTTTGTAGCTCGTACATTTTTCCATGTAAGTTTTTTATAAATGTTTTTTCAAATGGTTACCTTGTATCCAAGGGTAGCTTCTAAAAGCTGCATTCATGATCATTAGCAGTTCCTAATTCTATCTATGAGTCTGTCTCTAGAAGTATACTGTTTAATCTGCCTCTGGGACCATATCTCCTATGCCTTAAGTACACTTAGAATTCCCATTAAATTAGTTGTCACCTTGTGTAAACATTGAAAGACATTCTGTTCTTTTCCTGTCATCATGGAGTCCTTTTAAAATTTCATGGGCTGAATGAATGTGTACTGTGAAATTGGATGGAAACCCATGAACCAGGTGCTTTCCTGTAGATTTTTTTTAATACACTCCAAAAACAAAAATTAAGGCAAAAACTCAGTTTCCCAAAGAACCATCTCTATGAAATGATCTGGGAAACAAAATGTAGCTACATAAATTTATACCGTACTTTAGGGATATTGAGTTGTATAGATTTCCTTTGGTCAGCTCAATGATGACCTTTTTCTCTCATTGACATGATATTTCTTTCAATATAAGCCCTGGAAGGTAAAATCATTTAGCACATTTAGAGAAAATGCCTTAAATAATGTACCTCATTTTTATGCTTAGCTTATAAGATTTAGCAAAATCTACAGCAAGGTCCAACAATTTTAGAATAAAAATTATCCTTTCAGAAATCAAAGTTGTCTCCAATGTGTGTTCAATGTGAACTGGTATTCTGGAATTGCAGTGTGGGAAACGACAGAAAAATGTCCTTGTCATCTAATTTAAGCCAATATCAAATGAGAATCCTCTCCTTAATTAGTATTTGTAGTCTGGCAGAGGAGAAATAGGTATGGAACATGATTGTGAAGGAGCAGTCTTGGGGCTGGGGACATGACTCACCAGGGTAAGTTATTGTTGCACAATCACAAAGACCTGAGTTTGGATCTCCAGAATCCATGTAAAAGCCAAATGCAGCAGTTTGTGTTTCTACCTCCAGTGTTTGGGGGATAGAGACTGGGGGAATCTCAGGGGCTTGCTGATCAGTCAGTCTAGCCAAAATGACAGGTCAGGGTACAGCAGAAAAACCCTGTCAGAGTGTCAGTGACTCAGCAGGGCTCACCCAGAATCAGGCCAACTTAATCTCTCCCATTCTAAGGTTTTGGGACTCTCACAGAAGAGGGGTGGTGAGATTGTAAGAACCTAAAGGTGGGAAGGTACATGCTTAGACAAGACATTCCACTCAAGCAAGACCGCTGCATCTAGGAACTCATTACAGTGAGACTTATCCTTCCCAGACCTGCATACTAACTGGCATACCAACATGCCTCCATAGACACCTAGGAAATCAAGAAAGATAAGAACATACAGTGGAAAATTTTGGGTCTAAAGCTGGAAGGGAAATGCCCATATCAGTGGGGTGGCCTGAAGAGAGGTAACGTAATATACCACAGATGCCTCAACCCCCACAAGAGTAGACAAGTTAGAGTGAACCCTAGGGTTCATAGAAGCATCCAGGCAGGAAGGATTGATGAAGGGAAGAGAGGAGATGGGAGGAAGGGGGAAGGAGGGAAGCAGGGATGAATACTCAATATGCTTGTAAAAGTAGAAAAATAAAAATAAAAAAACAATACCCTATCACAAATAATAAGATGGAGAGTGAGTGTTGAAGACTCCTGACATTTACAGTTGACTCCTTTCTCTCTCTCTCTCTCTCTCTCTCTCTTTCTTTCTCTCTGTTTTTCTCTTTCTCTCTCTCTCTCTCTCACACACAGGAGCACACACACGCACGCACACGCGCGCGCGCGCGCACACACACACACACACACACACACACACACACACATGCGCGCGTACAGCAAACAGTGGTTCTTGGCTGTCTTTTGTTTGATCAACAGTATATTAAGTGTAGAGTGGATATGTGGGCCAAAAGGAACTCTGGAAACATTAGAGTGGGTGGTGAGGCCAGGCTGGATTTCTGTAAGGAAGCCTTTAGGCACAACACACTGGAAACACTACACACAGTCATCTGAGGTTTTAACCCAGCTGTAGAAACATGTCTTATTGTTTTATCAACTATAACCTCTTAAGAAGAGTCATGTCATGGACCTAGATACTCATCCCAGGAAGGCTTAAAAAATCAACAGTGTAACTAAAATAACTTTAATTGTGGTTTATTCATAACAGATATGATGTTCATGCTAGTGAAATTTCACACCAACTCCAGGGATTTTCTATTTCACTTAACATATCTAAAATTTTATTTCCACCAAATTACACTTCCCCTTCCATCTGTCCCTGGACCTCGGTTCTGTTTTCTTTTTTTTTGACTATATAAATAATTCATATAAATGGAATCGATGGATTTGTTTTGTTGTGACTGGCTTTTTTCACTTCACAGAATGCCTTCAAAATTTATTCACATCGTAACTTCTTTCAGAGTTTCCTTCCTTTTGAATACTGAGCAACATTTCACTGTATGCACACATTACATCTTGTTCATCTCTCTGTGAACACTTGGACTTCTTCTATTTGTGCATGTTGAGGAGAATGCCATTATGAACACTTACATCTAAGTTTCTGGTTTTTTTTAAACATTTTTTATTATCTCCGCTCATACAAACTTAATTAGGTACACCAGTTCCCTCCCTCCCTCCTCCTCCCCCAACCCCTCTGCTCACTCTCCCCTCACCCCTCCCTCCCCACCCCCCAGTGCCTCCCCTCCCCCAATCCCCGGAGAATCTTTTAATGTGCATGCCAAACTCTCCTCTGGGTCCTCTTCTCCGATGATGATGTACAAGGACGCAGCGGCATTTCCCTGAATCCTTTCCTTTGTTCCCCTTAAGCATAGGAACACTATTTTGGCTGTCAATCCCTTGCCTCCAAGGATCTTGGTGCTTTTAGCAAATGCTAGACTTTGTGGGGTCAATAGTGTGTTGGATATTGTGCAGGGCATGCAAAGTCCAATTATGATTGCTTCGGCCCTAACTTGTGTAGAGTGTCTTGCATATCATTGCTCCTCCCATCCTTGTGCTCTTACGATCTTATCGCCCCCTCTTCCGCAAATTTCCCTGAGCTTCTGGATGGGGAGAGATTAGGCTGGCCTAGTTCTAGGTGGTTGATATAGAGTCTCTGATGTTCTGGATTGTGGTTTGTTGATTTCTTTTGCGATGTTGCTGCTCCTGCAATGCCCTTCACTCCATCCTGCTGGGCTCTGTATGTTACCCCCTGGCCAGAGACAAAAAACTGTTAAACTGGAGTCTTGTTAATAAGAGTATATTCAAAGGTAGATGTAATAAAAGTAGGAAACCACAGTGAGGGAGGGGTCAATTACCCATTTGCAAAATGGTTACTTATTATCTGCCAGACTATATGCCCTCCCCTTCTGGTGAGATCACACCCCCTCAGTTGTAAATGATCAGGAACGAAAAGTCTGTGAACTTAACCAATGTCTCATTGTTTACTCGCAGTCCTTGATGGAGGCCTATTTTCTCTGCTGTAACATGGTCCCCTCTCTCCTTGTGTCTGGTGTGGCCCTCCTACCCCATCCCTCCTGTTCATACTCCTTGCAATTACTGTATTACAGAGATTTATCGTCGAAGTTTCTGATTTTAATTCTTTGCTACATATCCAGAAATGGGATGGTTTTACCATAGGATAAATCTATGTTTACATTTTTCAGGAACTGCTACATGATTTGTCCAAAGCAGCTTTACCAGTGTACATTCCCAGTAACAGAGGATAAGGCTTATAATTAATCTAGAGCCTTGACAACACTTGTTATTTTCTGTTTCACCTGTTTTGGGGTTTACTCTTAGAGATCACCAGCTGCGTGAGCGTGAGGTAGTTTCTTATTGTGGGTTTTTTCTAATGCTTATGACTTTTCTTAAAAAATCATTTACACATTTAAATCATGTGTCTTCGAATTGTCATTCAAAGAAAATTAACTGGATCTGGATTCTGGCCTTGCCTCCATCTCTAATTAGCAGTTTTTTTTAAAAAAAATCTGTTTAACTACTATTAATTAGGCTCCTACTGAGCCCTAATCACTGCACCACTCACCACAAAGAAGAGAAAACAGACCACACATTTTTTTTCATTCTTACTTCTTGTTACAAAACTTCCCCCTCCCCACCTCTAAGAGTGGTTTTTAAAAACTTGCCTTCAATAGATGCAATAATTTCAAATTTTTCACCTATTATCTAAAATTGTAAATGTAACCTAGAGTTTCTAACCTAGGATTCCCTGCCATTGATTAGATTAGACACAAAGTATACCAAAGAGAAAAACCTAAAAGATAATAGTACCATATTGAGGTGGGGGCTATGATTAAACTCGTAATCTTTTTTGATTTACAACTTCCAGTTACTTTTATTTTCTTTCTATATGAGTTTGATTTTTTTAAATTTAGCCTAGTTTAATCAGTTGTTATCATTTATTGTATCTTCACTGGTCTGGAGATTACAGAGTTTTTATTTAAACAAAGGTTCCTGCAATATTGCTTCTTGTTGAACCTGGCTCTCTGCCTCCCACTTCACTACATTTCTGTCATCCTCATTGCCAACCTCACTAATACCCAGTCTATACCACAAAGGTTACTCTTCCTACGTTAGGAGTGGCAGTGTAGTCTTCTATATAAGCACGGATGCTGTGGTCAGAGTGAAGGTGGGAAACACCCCCCACACACTGACCCCCCATGCCTGCCTTGACACTTACCAGCTGAAATTCCTTAATCTTTTGTAACTAGCTTTCTTCTTACACTAGTCAGAATAATATTACCAAGTTCTGCTATTCCTATGAAGATTCAGAAAACTCACAAAGTCTTCAGTACAATCTTTGTATGTATGTGGTCCACAGAGAATAAAGCCTCACCTTTTATAATACCTAAATTAACCCTTTGATTCATTTGGGATACTTCATACATGCATCCAGTATTAATTTTCTTGAAGTAGCTGCAATACATGTATGAAATTGAGATTGCTACTAACTCGGCTTTAGGAATCTCAGATTTTATGTTTTGATATTCTTTGAATGAATGAAAAAATTGAAACCGTATCCTTGTCTTTATGAGGGAAATCCTTAATTTGTCATTAATGACAACCTTAAATGATCAGTGACTGCTTATTTAGAAACTAATGGCTTCACTAGAGAAAACTTCCAAACTGCCATTTTACAAATACATTAAACAATGACACTGTATTATTATTCTGAATTTTGAAGTTTTCAGATGCCTTTCATTTTGCACTTACATGTAAGATGAATGTTTCTTGGGAAAAGTCAATATACGGGGAACAGGGCTTAGCTTAGCAATATGTATGAAGACAGAATTGTTTAGAAGTCTCCTACTGAGAAATAAATCAGCTTTATTTTCTTAAAAATAACATTTTCATTTCATTATTCCATTTTAAGTTTCTCTATAAAATAGCCTAATGAGAGCAGAGATGACAACAAATATATCTTTAACGACATTTTCTAAGTTTCTAGTTTGGTCACCTGGGCACTCTGGACTGATTGGACAAAGAGCATCACAAGATCTGTAGATCTGTACTCTCTAGAATCAAATTCAGAGGGGTTTTCTTCTGCAAAGTGAGATCTTTGGTATTGAATATATATATATATATTGGTTGCAATATATTATATATATATATATATAATGGTTGCATAGCTAACTGTTTTTAAAATTAGTTTCTTCCCACAACCTTGTAACACAGTCTGACATGTTAGACATGTTATTTAATTTATTTTTTAAACTGGGTCTTGTCTTCCTGAGTAGAAAGATCCCATTTAGCTAAAAACATTCATAGTACTTCTTGTAGCTCCACAAAGGGAGATTGGATCACATGATGCATAATTGTGAGAGGTGCTGAGGATGACTTGGAACTGTGCTAGATGGTTTAAGGATAGACCAAGGGAAGCCAGAGGCTGTTGTGACAACTAAGTGTCCTAGTGATCTTTACATAAAATGGGTGTCTAAGCTTTTTGATATTGCAACACGATGTTGTGCTGTACAAATTTGTTGGGTGTCATGCACAACTATCCTGGGATGCTTAGAACCGTGGGCTGCACATCGAACACATGTGATCAGAGGAAGAAGGAAATAGAGCTGGGAAGTTGGTATGAATAAATAATTGCTCTAAAGTGTGTGTGGGTGTGTGTGGTCACATTAATTGGTAAGTACAGAATGATCTAGGGGAAATGTCTTCTGTTGACCTTGCAGTGCAACTGTCTCTATCTGTTGATAATCAGATTTTTTAGGAGAGATGACTTTTATCTGCTGAAATGTCCTGTGAAGACTTTTGCCTTATTCATACAGCACATTTTTAAGAACAGCTGTCCTGGTATTTATGGTAGGAAAATTACATTTAAGTGAATACCTCTTATTGATGACTCTGACCCAGCACAGGACGGAGTTCCTTTCAGATAGAAAGGAAAGATATAGTATCTACCTATAAAAAACTTGTGATGTTGCATAGAATGAGAACTAATCATTGGGTCATCAGTGCATGTCAGAAATACTCGCCTCCTCAGACATTACTATCTCTTCTGAATATGATTCTTAGAAGAGCAAAAGAATTAATCAAAAAGAACACCTTTCCCATGCTCTTTTTTCCACAGTGACACAGTAGACAGTGGGTAGGTGGGATGTGGCTGTGGTTTCCTTGTCCAGCAGGGCTGTGGGTGTGAATAACCAGAAAGTGTATATTAAAGATGCAAGTCATACCTCCAACTACCTTTGACACTCAGCTCTCAGCTGATCTACCACTTCTTAACTCTTGCTCTTGTGTGAACATGTTCTCCCTATTAGCTATCACAATGCTTTAAGAACACAAGACATGCCAAACATTTCCTTC
The DNA here is from genome assembly GCA_023101885.1 of Typhlomys cinereus. Taxonomy (NCBI): domain Eukaryota; kingdom Metazoa; phylum Chordata; class Mammalia; order Rodentia; family Platacanthomyidae; genus Typhlomys; species Typhlomys cinereus. The sequence continues at coordinate 765,017 of JALPQD010000213.1, forward strand.
CACAAAAGTTCAGCTGTCCTTTCCAGTTCTTCCAAGTGGAATTACAGTTGCAGTCTCTGCCCAGTCTCTGCTGTTTCTCTTTTGCCATCTCCCTAACCAGATGCAGATCTAATCGGTCCAGCTATGTTGAACTCCTTGTTGCTAGAAGCAAGAGACATGCCTCCCAGCTTTTGGGATTTGCAGAGACTTGTTCCTCAAATAGTTTATCACTTAGTCACAGCTCACTAATCATTTAGTCTCCGCTCATTTTTCCTCCTTGTCATGACTTGAATGTGTCCTTAAATTTCATGCATTGGAAATTAAATCCCCAAATGTATGTACTGATAAAGTAGATAGAGGCCCTGTGGACACACTAAGGACTGATGAGGTCACTAGAGTGCAGTCCTATGATGTCTTTACTGATTCTATAAGAATTGAGGACTCCCCCCCATATACATACTACCTTCATCTGGTGTCCTCCTCCTTGTTGTGATGTAGCAAGAGAGACTGAGATATATTAGCAAAAAGAAACAGTTATACTGTGAGGTCAACAGAAGCCAATTCCTCCAGATCATTCCAAACCCATTGGGTTCAATTTCCCCATCAAATACAAATCTTCACTGGACCACCAAGCAAAGTCAGCAACTTTACATGAGGTCAAGTCAGGTTTGAAGGTAGATCTGCAATTCTATTCAAAGATCAGAATTTTGAGAGCATATGCGAGATCTCAGGAAAATGAACCTCGTCTTGTTTACTTTGAATCTTCAATAGTGACCCATGTTCTCTCAGATAACCTGATATCATTGCAAAGAAAAGTTGCTTTGTATGTGTGGAAACTTCACAGTTGAAAGAATACTTGTTTTCATTTCCATATACTGACCATTACTTATCCTTAGTGCCAGGAGAGCTCCTGATCATTATTTACTGTGTTATGACTCAAGGAAGACTTGAGTTAACTGGGCTTCCTATCTGTACCCTATAGTGGTTGTATTACTTACTCTTGGGAACATAGGCTTCTGCTTTAATGTCAAGTGACTCCTCTCTGAACAGAGATGCCCATCTTTTTTTTTTTTTCTCACCACACCCCTATCACATGAGGCCACAGAATGGCTTCTGCATCTAAATTGAAAATGAAAATTATACAAATAGGCCAGAGGAAGCAAGGGGGAGCCCTGTGTACTGTATACTGGGTAGTTTGCAAATATTAGAGACACAAGTGATCACTTATTGAAATTAATCTCCCCAAGAGAAATGTGATTTGGGAGAGTTAACAGCATGCTTGACAGAAAACATAATTTAAATCACACTTGCAGGGTCTCTTTTAAACAAACGTTTTGCCTATTTAAGTTCTTCCTAGCTGGTTAATATCTTCTTCATTACCTGATCCTCTTTCTGAAAGAAGAGGCCCAGTTCCCAAAATAGTCTGTGCCTAAATGAATCAAACGAATTCTTTTTCTTGCTCTTGATGCTGCTTTTTAAAAAAAAAAAATTGTTCCTCAGAAGACTAAAGGATTTAATTATTCAGATGCTTTGAAAATACTGTCACCATATTCTGATTATAAACCCTTTATAGCAGATGCATCTGATAAGTTTATATATTACAAATTATGGAAATGTTCTGCTCTTCTGATAAAACGCATATTATTAACACACAAGAACAGAAGTTAAGAGAGGACATTAAATCCTTCTGAATGGAAATCTGGGGATTTTCTTCTCCACTCTATGGCTGTCTTGGATCAATACCTCAGGCATCCTCAGTCTATTCTAGGGGAACCTCCATCACTCCACCTGGCCTAGCAGGTAGTTGGTTACCCTGCAAATGGCAACCAGGAGGAGCATAGTTTTCTCAGGCTCCTGAAAGTAGCTCACTGAACTCTATATCCTCCCACTTAGAGAGAACACGGGTGTACCCCCCACTCCCCATCCCCCACCCTGTGCTTGGTGCCAGGTGGTGGTCAGGAAGTGGAAACTGCTCTGCATCTATTTCTGACACTGGTTTATTGCTGCAGCTGCTTCTGTCAGTTCATAAGCCTCTTATCCCAAAATTCAAAATTCAACAATTTCTGAAAATGGAAAGTATTTTTCCAATTATTTGTAACCAAACTCCAATGTGACTCTATGCAGCTATTTATGATCTCCATCTCATATTTGATTTGAATTTTGTTGTATTAGATGGCATTGTATTCTGATTCATTAAATTTTAAGTTCTGGTTTTTGAAGCAAGCCTGACTGAAGGTTTTTAATGCAAGGGAGGTTTGCCCTGTATATTATGTTTTGAATTCTGTGGGTGTGGCGATTTTTGCCTCAAGACCTTCTCTAAACAATAGATAATATTTTTTGAAGGACAAGATTACTTCAGTCTTTGAGTTCCATCCTCCTACCCACAAACCCCAAGACCCACATGCTGAAGGTTTGGTGGGATGTAGTAGAAACAGTAGATGGCGGGGCCCATGGAGGAAGTTAGGCCACTATGTTCTTGAAGAGAGATTCAGACTCTAGTCCCTTCCTTTTAATTTATCTCTGCTCTTTGGCTGCCGAGAAATTAACAGGTATCTGCTTCTACATGTTCCCACTCGATGTGCTGAGCCCCCCACTGGCCCAAAGCAGCAACGCTAAATGATCATGGAATGAAATTTCTTAAAGCATGAGCTATCATGAATCTTGCTTGCATTGAATTGCTCACATTCAGACTCCTTCAGATCCCTATTGTTAAAAAAAGAGAGAGAACAACCGATCTCAATGGATTGCGTGTAAGAATATTGTCATTTATGCTTTGAATATGATGGGGCCAGCATGGTAGGAGTTCTAATCTTACTCTCTGCCACGCAGTGGCCCCTTCCAGGTTCTGGCTCCCCTATTCCTTATCTCCCAGGACACCTTTATTTATGCAAGGCAGGTTGCTCACCATGGGATCATTTGCATTTCTCAGGAGCTACTCCTCTGCTCTTCTGTAAGTCTAGCGTTTCCCTCTTCATTTGTCTACTTTGTCTATGGAATTTTCTTGGAGGATTTTAATCACAGAAACATCTCCAACCCCCTAAGCATAAGCACCTGCAAAAGCTGTTTTCTGAATGCAAGTTCGCAGACCTGCTCAGTGTGATGGTTGAGCTGAAAGAGTCTGCTCTCCCTGTTGTTCTTCCCACACTGCAGTGCATCCCTGGCCAGTACTCTTGCTTTATAGAATCGGGTGTCATTTGATTGATCAAAGCAAGACTTCCTCTCTGTCAGACTGAGATGAGTTCCAGAGTGACAGTTCCAAACCAAGCCTTTCTTCTGTCTTGTCAACCCTTCTCCTCTGTTGTCTCCTAGACAATGGCTCAAACACAGGTCTCAACATCACAGGACATGCAGTTCATTAAAAGAATTTCAAATGCTCCATTGAGGTCTTTCAGATCTCAGTGCTTAATTCTGAAAGAGAGGATAAGTTTGATTCTCCCTATGCCTTAGAAAGACCGGTGTTCTCGTAGTGTAAACAATTGATTATCAACCAGTAAAATTTGAGAATCAAAGCTCAGAGTAAATGCTCAGGCCCTACTAACAATTCTATTTCTCTTTAATTTCTACTTCTTTAATTTCTCTTCAATTGCTACTTACTATTAGAGGCAGTCTGTCAGAGTAAAAACACATAGATACTGTTTGGTAGCTAGCTGTACATTTTTAATAACTCTGACACCAAAACCAAGCTAGTGCCCAGGGGAAGTTACTTAATTTTTAATTCTTTATAAAAATGAAGATTTTATGACGACTCACAGTTCCTGAAGGACTCTTATAAACTTAATATGCATTTTCTTGTGATGTGTGTTGATCAGCTTTTCATTGCTTTGACAAGATACCTAAGGTTAGCAACTTAAAAGCAAGAAAAGGTTTATGTGGACCACAGGATCAGTGGGTTCAGTAGATGGTTGGCCTCATTGCTTTTGGGCCTGTGGGTGGACAGCATATCATGGTGTCCTGCGCATGTAGCAGAAGAGGCCTGTTCACTTTATGACAGCTGGAAGCTGATAGGGAAAGAGGGCGGGCTGTGGTCCTAGCATTTCCTTTAATCCCAGACTTCCTAGTGCCCACCTCAAGTTTCTGTCACTTCTTGGCAGCTCCACAGGTTGGACATCAAGCCTTCAACACATGGTCCTTCACGTACATTCAAGATCCAGATTACAGCAAGGCAAAATTGAGTGTGTGCCAGGGATACCATGCACACCATTAACCTCCACACCATGTGATTTATTTTTCACTTGAGATGTGACCTTAGAATCTAGTCATGTAAAGTTGAAGCATTTGCTATTCCAAACATCATCTCTGCTAATCATCACAGATACTGTTGGTTGAAACAGGTTTTATAAGCATACATTAAACTATTACAATCCCTGTTTAACTGGAATTTATATCTATTGTGAAATAATTTGTATTGTAGTTTAAAATTAGTGATGAATGAACTATCTCCCATTGTACATTTCTTGAATGGAAGATCATGCCTGAACCTGCTGAACACTGATGAGGTCAAATTATTTTGAGAAAGTGTAGATAGACAATTTATCTGTCAAAGGGTTCGTGGGCTGAAGGTTTGGTCCCAGTGGTGGATCTAAATCGTGAGAGAGGTGGTCTTGTCATGAAAACTCTGACTTTATCAGTGGATTAATCTATTCATTTATTCATAAATCAGTATTGGGAAGGGGCAGAAAATAGGTGGAGCCTCCATGGAGGATATTGATCATTAATGGAGGGGCCTGGAGAGATTCCTTGCCCCTGGCCTGGTCTCTATCTGCTTCCTGGCTCCTTCAGTGAGCAGTCCTGTTTGCAATATGCTCCTATTGCCACCATGGTTGTCTATGTGAGCTCTAGCCCAAGCAATGCATCCACTCAGCTTTGGACTGAAACCCTGAAAGCATGAACCAAAATAGATCCTAATTTGGACAGCTTTGTGCAATTATTTGTCACCTGAAGGAAAAGTCTGAGTAATACAATTATCACTAGGCATTAATAGGAAATTATATTTAATTCAGGACTTTTGATACACAGTAATTTCTTGTGTCTGTCAGTTAATCTTAGTTTCTCAAAAGTATTTAAATATGTGACTAATTCAGTGTTTTTATTTATTAAGAACTCTTTTATATACAAGTTTCTGTCCATGCTCCTTCTCCCTCCCCTCATGTCCTCTCTCTCTCACCCTCCCCTTCACACATCCATCTCTATTCCTCCCGCCCTCATGTCTCTCTGCATGTATGAACTATGGTCTCTCTTTGGGGCACCTGCACGAAAAAGGTACCAGTTTTTTGTGGTAGTATAAGTGGTCCTTTGGTCCTTCCCCACAGGTGGGGAAGCCCTCCCTCACTTATCCATCATCTGTCTCTAGGATTCGCACTAAGTGTAATTGTTTCTCCTGAGATAATCTTCTTGCTTCATGGGGTAATCTGGACGTGCGAACCATTGTGCAGATCTGGTAGTTGTAGATCTTATTACAGTGTGTTCCTGGATGAAGCAACCCTGTCATGACTGAGTGTTCCGGTTAGCACCACCCCTACCCCCCCAACACACATGCACACACACACGCACACACACATACACACACCTTTTAGGTTCTTTCAGTCTCACCACTGCTCTTCCACAAAGTTCCCTGAGCCTTGAGATGGGGAGAGATTTGAATTGCCTGAATAGGACTGAGCATTCTAGGGTCTCAGATACTCTGCACTTTGGTAAGTTGTGGTTTTTCTGTCTCTCCAAGTCAGCATTTTACTTCCTTCTTTTCTATTGTTCAATATTATCAACATATTCATCTGTTTGAGGTAAATGAATATATGTTGTGAGATTAAAAATAAATCACACTTAAAAAGGTCCTTATCTGAAGTTGCATAAATGTTTTAGTATTATTAAATATCAGTAAGTGAAATTTTATATTTGTCTTATTGTACAATTATCATGAAATACAGTATTTTATGATGCTCTTTAGTATTATGCATAGTGTTGTTAACTGAGCTTCACTGAAAATAATTGTTTGAAGATTGCAGTTGTAATTCATGCACTGTTTGTGTGTGCACATACAGTGAGCATGTGTGAACATGTGTGAGAAAGTATGCACCTGTGCGAGCATTTGTTTCCATTCTGACTTTTAGCAATTTATCATATGAACTTTATCTCTTGGGAAATGAAAGAGACGTTACAGGACATAGATTATTCTAGTGTTCTTCAAAAAATCAGTACCCTATAGGATCACTCTTATTTTTTGCATAAATATAGAATTTTACTTTTCATTCCTTAATCTCCAATCCCATCTTCCCTGTCTCTTCTCCTTCTCCCCTGCTAGATGTTCTCCTAATTTCAAGTCTTTTCTCATGGTTCATTCTTAATTTTAACTTTGATTGGGAGCAAATTCAATAGTGAGCACATGGTAGATTTATGAAAGTCCATGCTGCAGTGATTATGTTTTTAATTAAGTATGCATTGGGATACCACTTCTCAGAATGTTTCAAAAAGCTTGTGTTCTCCTTTGGCTTCAAATGAACGTGTGCTCTTGTTCAAGAAACTCCCTGTAAACACAATCTAGATACTCCATATAGAAAATAGACTCCAGGCTTAATCCTTTATGTTCCTTTATGTGGGTACTGACTAAATTCTAACTATGCAAAGTGTTCATCAAAGAAAGTGTACAGTTGTATTGATCTTACTCATGTTGGGAATAAACTCATGTGTGGTTTTGTTTGAAAACACCTCATTTCATATATATACATGTATCATATATCTTTTCTAAACGAGATTTGTTAACATTGAGTTTCCAGCCCATAACTATAATTCTTGTGTGAACAAAGATTCCCTGGGATGCACTTTTTTCCCCCATAAAACTTATTCCAGTCTTATTTCTCTAAACAATACTAGGCAGCACTTCTGAACTGTGCTTGGAGAACATTTAGAACAGTGAAGTCCCTAACAATATCCCTTGAATATTTTAAAATGCAACACTCAATTGGCTTGAAAAATTATTAGCCTTTTATAGTATACATGCTGAGGCCTGAGAGACAGTGCGTCTTGATCAACCTCATTCCAGAACGTGTGAGCTGCAATATTGTGTCTTCGTGTACATGGATAGAGAGGAGAACAAAACTGCTGCAAGGGTTGCAAAGAAATTGCCCTGAGATCCGCTCACAAAGAGGAGCTGGGAGGATGAGGATTGCAGGTCACGCTGAAGCTCCCGAGACGTTTCAAAGCCCCGAGTTTCAGGCTGAACTTCAGAATTCCTCTCCAATGCCTTCATCTGAAGATGTGACTGGAGACTCGCGCTCTTATGGGTGGGCTAGGTGTCCCTCAGCACTCCTTTTGCTGGTGCTAACGTGTGACACCTTTTAGAAGTTTCCTCTCCCTTTGAGTCACAGACCTTCTTTCCCGTAGTGACAAACAAGTCACTTTGGCCCTTTTCTGTGGCCTGCAGTCTTATGTGTCAGGTCCAGTACTGTGACGACAGTGGTTTTATAGTGTGGCGGTGCAGAGTGTGTCTGTGAGTTTGAGGGTGTGGGTCTGAATCCTCACCTAACCATTTCCGACATTTGTGCCCTCACAAGAATATTTTACTTCCTTGTTTGCTTCTTTATGTCTGTTAAATGGGTATATAACATTGCCCACTACAAAGTGTTCCTCATCAATGAGGTAATGTATATAAGGTAATATGTTCATAGGTATTTAAGACAGTTTGGGATATAAATCCTCAAAAGTAAGCAATTAGTCCATGTAGATATCCATATAAATTTCTTTTTGTTTTCCTTCAGAACAAAAATTTTTAATAAGTAAGAAGAAGAATTAGAGTAAAAGGTATCTGCTTATGTCCAGTAAACCTAAAGTGATGTTAGAACAGACTGAGGTCTCAATCTTGCCTGGTGTTCCGGTCATTTAATAAAACAAAAACAGGGCTGGAGAGATGGCTCTGCTTCGCAAACAGAAGGTCCTGAGTTTGGATGTCAGGTCCCAGGTAAAAATGCCAGGTAGAAATGGCGGGGGCCGGCACTTATGGCTCTGATGGGTGGAGCCTGGAAAATCCCAGAGGCAAGCAAAAAGGAGGTAGAAGCAATCCAGGATGATTCTTGAAGTCATCTTTGGTTCTTCACAGAATACACTGTGCCCCTGATACGTACACGCACACACACATAAATAAATAAATACAAAGTAATTAAGAAACAAAAACCTTATTCCTACATATTAAAAATAAAAGTAACTCTTCAGGGATGGGAAGTAGATTCAGGGGTGAAGGACTGAGTGAGCAATTTAGTTTGAATCATTGGAACTAAAATACATTTGAATGCAGTATCAGACATCTGTAATCCCGGGGCTCCTCTTAATAGTGAGGCGGGAGGGAGAGCAGGGCAAATCCCCAGAATCAAGAGATCCAGGTAGTAATAGTGAACAACAAAGAGATCCTGTATCAAACATGGTAGAGAGCTAAGATCAACACCTGAGACTTATTTTTGACTCCCTCAAGTGCTCTGTGGCACTACATACTTGGACGGATACACACACACACACAATGCAAATTCATACACACACTGTACACAGGTTCACACACACAGATTTCATAATGTTTTACATACTGGTGTGCATGGGGCCCATACGCTTTGGGGTGGACTTTGAATATGCCTGCCAGGAGTCTTCAAAGCTGGATGGTACCTTACTTAAATTTGACCTGCAGACCCAGACATGAGGTTCTGTATCTGTTGCACAATCAGACTTATGTTAGCGTGCTTCTCAAGATATCTCTGAGCAGCAGCTCCGCATGTGCATTTCTATTTTACATAAAACACCAGTTGCTTTGCAAATATATAAATGGTCTGGAGTAGAGAGGTCAGGAAAAGAACCAGGTTTCTGTAATTTGTGAAGGGGCTGTATGGAATTTGACATAATTTGTGATGTTTTAAAGTCAATGCCTCCCTGCCTTTGGTTCAGATCCTTTAATATTAATATTAATACTAATATTATGTGTGTACAAGAGGGCATTTGATTGTGTGTATGCCTGTGGAGGCCCAAGGGTAATTATAGGAATCATGCTGAATTTCTCTACTTCCTATTGCTTTGCTCTGGGGTTTCCCAGACGATCTTTTTAGGGCCAGAATTGCAGGCTACTGTCATTTCCACCTGGCATTTTTTACATAGGATCTGAGATCAGTTCTCCATCTTTTTTCTTGCTAGGCAAAGTCTTTAACCCCTGAGCCTTCTCTCCAGCCCATTAATGATTATTTTAAAGCACATGATGCACATATGTGCACTTATTTATCCATGTCCCCATATTTCAGGTCTTATTTAGGATCTTCACTGTGATTGCATTAGCAGAGTCATGAAAAAGGAAGGATGAGTGCTCTTAGAAGATGTCACGGGGGCAATTGCATAATGCAGGAAATTTGCTAAGTACTATTTACTTTCAGATGAACTGCATATTATACAAATTATACCTATAATAAAAATGTTCTAAACAGGAAGCCAGAGATGAAGGAAAATTAGACAGATGTAAACATTATAAACGATGTCATAAAATAGGATGCCTTTTGCTTTCATTACTCTTTCTTAGAGCAATGTGATTAAACAGTGTCAACAGTTTTAATTACTTAATTGGCTTGAAAAAACCTTGTGCTAGGATTATAATTACCATTCGATGAGCTTTTTGTCTGTGCTTCTTTAATGAGTTTTATCTTCAGTTTGTGGTTTCTAGGCAGTACAATATTTCCTCAAGGAAACTGGAGAACATTTTTAAATATTAACAACTAGTGCACACACATACACACACACAGGCACTCACGTTGTAGTCTCTTATTATGTCACAACATAAGAGGTTAGTATACAGGAAGGCAAGCAAACAAAACAGTGAGTCAAGGGTTGGGGAGAGATGATCCATCTAGGTCACATGCTTATCAATGCAAAGTTTGGTGTGAGTACCTTCATGTGTACCTTTCCATGGATCTTTGCATGGGAAAGAAGAAATGTGTACACCTTTGAAAAATAGTATTCGTGAATTCTTCAGTGAAAAAAGTGCACAAGACATGAAAAGTTTGAGAGCAAGGTAGACAGCCTTGTGTCTTTCCACTTGCATTTGAAAGTGATAGAATAGCTTATATCATAGTATTAATAAGCATGTAATCAATAGTCTTTTTTAACCAACTCTTTCACTTCACTTACAATACCAAGATTGCCACTCCGTGGTTGCCAAGTGGCAGTTCCCATTTCACTTGTCCTGATACCCATGTGCACATGAAAGTACTTACAGCTACAGCTAGCTTTGCATTATTTTTTGCCTGTGGATAAGCAGGCCACATAATGCAAAGTTGAAGGTGAAGGTCAGGCACACAACCAATTAAGAATATGTTTTGGTGAGAGGCCAGACATTTCCTTCTGTCTTCTCTTTTAGAAAAGTTTAATTAGAACTACATAGATATATGCCATTTCTTATCCCAGAACATGGTAAATACATTTTGAAATATTGTGCAAACAAAAGGCTCTAATGATTTCAGAAAGACTTGTGAGACAGTGAACTGTGACTTTGGGACAGGCAACCATGGCAGGACTGGTCAAGTGGAGAGGCTGATAAATTGCATCATATCAGTTTGTTCTGGAGAAATGTTTGTAACTCGTTTGAAGTTCAGTTGAATTTTTTTCACATGTGTATATGTTTTAGTGTGTGTATGTATGTGTTTTAGTTCAGGCTTATTATAAAATTTTAAACAGTAAAATGTTCTTTTTAATGTATATTGTTTGAGCTTAAGGAAGGGTTACACTGTCACTGCAATCATGATATAGAAAGTTTTTGTTGCCTCTCATGTTTCCATATCTCCTTTGTAGTTTCCAGTCTTCTCAGCCCCTTAATCATTGCGCAGTCTTTCCTTATCACCATATCAAATATTGCCTTTTGGATATAGTTTCCTCCGCTCAGCATAGTGCTTTCCAATTCTCCTGTGTTTTGGGCACTAGAAGTGTATTGCCTTTCATTCTTAAGCAGTAGTCCTTATACAGCTCAATTTTAAGTAGATTTACCTGTTACTAGGTAATGAAAATTTGGAGTTCTATGACATTTGACTCTTCATATAGAAATCTATGCTGATTTCCTGAATAAATGCTAGTAAATGCAACTGCTGAGTCATATAACGAGGGCAAATGTGGTGGCACCAGAAACTTTTGAATACGTTGCTAAAGTGCATGTTTTCATTTTCATTCCTCTGAAATTCATTTCATTCTTTTAAAATAGATATTTTACAGTCTTTTTTCTTTTATGAGAATGTCACCTTACCTTGTTTCCTCCCTTGAGTGATTCTTTTCATGTCATCTCTATGGTTAACATCTCTTTGAAACTCACTGAAATTCCTTTTCTACATACGCAGGGCACACTAAAACCTGCATTGCTGTCACTGAATTCTTATGTCAGATTTTAAACCTCATGTGTACCGCTCTGATAAAAACAAGTCATGACTCAGGCCACAGATGTTCCAGTATTTCATGTTACTGTTTCACACCAAACATGTTTTAACTCACCTAAAGTCTTTTCAGTTCAGAATATTCTTCAGAAATGATACTTTATTGCAGTTCCTTAGGCACCGATCACTGCCCAAGGACTCCTGGGAATCGGCTTTCTTTCTAAAGAATATTATACTATTCTCTGGATTGGAGGATAGTGTGCTAACAATAACATTTTAAGATTAATACTAATCTATTGGAGTTTGAAGTAAAGGAAGATCCAATGCCCATATCTGAGCAAATGGAGAAAATAGTCCATCTTTAGAATGTTTCAGGCATCAAGCCATCTTTCTGATGAATGTTGCTTCTGGGTCTCCTGCCTGCTGGCAGAATGAAGTAACAGAACCAGCGCAAAGTGGCAGTGTTGGTGGAGACGGCGCTGGTGAGTCTAACTAGTGGATGCAGGGGTCTTGGTGGGGACCTGTGGGAATACAGATACATGTGTGTGTGTCACTGTGGCAGGATTATTGCTGTTGTATAGGAGGTGAGTCTTGTCCATGATAACTGTTGTCCTTCAATATAGTATCAAAAGACTATTCCATCACCCGATGCAGGTAATGCCTCCCTGTTGAACAATGCTGATCTAACTAAGCCTGGGTTCCGTTTCCACACTGTGTGTTTGAGCAAATTCTCAGCTTCCTCATCTGTGAAGACGGAGAGAGAAATACCTACCTTCTGTCTAAAATCATTTGGAGAGTATCATTGCTAATGCATGTGAAACAGTGAATGCAAGAACAGACACATAGCAAGAACTACTAAAGAGTCTCAGATCAGTTTTTAGTACTTCAGTGACTTCCAAACCCATTTTGAGTAAAAGCCAAGGTCTTTAAAATAGCCTCTCAGGACCTGCCTGATTTCTTCACTCCTGATTTCCTCTGAGCTCCTTTTCTGCTAGTTCACTTACAGGTTCTGCTCAAACCTCACTTGGTCCTTCCCCATCTCCCCATATACCCCCTACTCCTACCACGAATGTCTTTCTGTACTATAAGGGCACATGTGCCTTGTATATGTTGTTTCCCCATCTCTCTTCTTTTTCATTCTGCTCTGTTACCTTCTTTAAGGGGTGCTTCCCCAGTGTGGCATGGAAAGGGCAGTGTGACTAAACATAAGACACCCTCACCATTTTGCTGTTGCTCTTTCTCTTAACGTTGCCTGACTTATTAAATATTCATTTGTTTATTGTCTGTCTCTTCTAAGTAGAATACAATTTTCATGAAATCAAGAAGTCTGTTTTGTTCTGATCTATCCCCAAAGGCAGTTATATCCCCTGGTTACTTAGATACCAAAAAATATTTATGGAGAGAATGAATGGATTAGTTAGCAAAGAGAGAAAATAAGCTGTAATTGACTATTAATGCTTTGTTTAATACATAGACTCTGTTTGTGTGTCTCCCTCTGTGTGTGAAGATGTGTATATAAAAGGTTATTCTTTTTTCTTCTGGTTCCAATAGTTTTTAATGTTGATGATGAAACTAATACTTTGTAGATACTTACATCATCCAATCAAATTAGACAGCTATTCTAAGAGACAGTATATATATCAACCTGTCCAAATGCTGGATTTCTTTATCATCCAAATCACTGATCCTTTCATCCTGCTTAAATGACACTTTTATTTTTATATGAGATTAGCTTATGGGCATAATGATGTGATTACCTTGAACTTTGTGTTTTGAAACTGGCTGCAAATATCTGGACTTAATCAAAAGGATTTCCCACATAATGTTAGAAGTTTTGGAGTTTTTCTGACTGATTAGAGGAAGTAGAATTACAGTTCTTATATTTAATAGGTATTTGATGTTTCTTCTGCAGTAGATCCTGACTGGAGACTGACTTTGAGAAGTTAGAGCATGAAAGAAACTGAAGTTCACGAAATGGGGAAGCAAAAATGTCAGGGTTTTTATTTTTAAATTTTTCCTTTGTAAATTTATACAGTCACTTATTTGAAGCATTTTTCTCTGTATTAAAATTTTTATGGGTTTGATACTTCAAAAATGTACACGATTTCTTTAACATTCTCTTTCACATCAAAGCCGTTTCATATCAGAGGTAACTGAAAAACATATGCATGATGTTTCTCATGTTCTAAATTTATGTGCTTTTTCAGTTAACCACCTCTGCCACTCTTAATATCCTAAAATAGTATCATCACCCAAGTGGCATACAATTTTATATTAATCACCATTTTTCCATATACCATCCCTGTGGCGATTCCAAGCATTCCAGTTGTGCTCTGCTTCTGTAGATGACTGTTGAAGGAGGTGAATTAGCTGCTTCTCTCCTTGGTGTGACAAATTACTTGACAAAAACAATTTAAGAAAGGAAGAGCTTTCTTTGGCTCATAATTTGCGAGTACAGCCCATTGCAGTGCAGCAGTCATGACTGGAAGATTGTGCGGCAGCTGGTTGAACTAAATATGTAGTCAAGAGAAAGTGGGGAGAGGAAGAGGAAGGAGGAGGAGGAGGAGGAGAAGGAGGAGAAGGAAAAGGAGGAGGAAGAGAGAGAGAGAAAGAGGGAGGGAGAGAGAGAGGGAGAGAGAGGGAAAGAGAAAGAGACTAGGTCTCAGCTCATCCTTTATTCTTTGGGACTGTAGCCCATAGTATGGCCCTAACCACATTCAGGGTGAGACTTTTTTGCTCATTTAATCTCTGGGCACACCCTCCCAGACAGGCTCAGAGATGTGTCTTCTAGGTGACAGAAAAATCTGCTTTTGCTGGCAGTCAAGGTTAACCATCACACAAGGGAAATATTTAGATATCAAAGGGTATCTGGAGCTTGCAAAGGATGTTTGGAGTTGGATGGTTGTTTCCTAACTTAATAATAAAGATACATCTGTGTGGTTTTTACATGGGGCCAATAAAGCTGGCAAATGCAATCGTGTGAAATGTACTGTCCTCCACTTAACACTTAGCTAGAACTGTGCAATTGCTTATTGGACAGTGCTGGAATAAAAACAGTTGATTCTATACCTGCATGTCAGATTCTGTCTTCAAATAAGAGGACCAAGAAAGCTTTTGTGTTTGTTCATGTTGGACGGGGAGACTGCTGAACTGAAGAGGAATTCCTGATTTGAACGCTGGCCGGAACACTGCATACACCTTCCCCACAGCCCCTGTGTCTGTCTCCCTCTGCCTGTGATCATCCCACCCCCTCGACCCCCTGTCACTTGTACTTTTTTCCTCCCCTCCAGCCCAGTGTTCAGAATGCCATCTAACTTGTCTCCCTATCTACCAACTCCTCTCTGTTCTTAGGTGACTCCAGTGAGATGATTTTCTTCTCCATCCCATCACCAAGACAGCTCATACCAAGAACACCAGTTCTTTCCCTTTCACCCAGTGGATGCTTTCGAGATTATCTATTGTGCCTTGGTCTGTAAGCAACACATGCTGCTGCTGACTACTTCCTCTGTGAAACACCCTTCTGGTTTCTCTAAGGTTCTGTTTGCCAAAGGCGGGTGATAACCACATTTTTTTTTTCTCCTTTCTCTCTGGCTATGCATTTGTAGTTTCCTTTGTCAGCTTATTTTGCTACCTACTGGAGTTCCTTAAGGGGCTTATTTATTCTATCTTTTTTTTATTGTGAGTTTTCTTTGGCAGTCTTCACCAACCATAATCTGAATACCATTTTCTCCAGAATAAAATTCCATAGAGAAATGTTAGGACAAATCCTGTGTAGGTCTTGTGAAATATACGAAGTTGGAATGGATTCCTGGATGCAAAACCTGTCATGTCCAGAAAATAATGTTGGCCATATTCTTGACCCACTTCAGGCCCTTACAGTCTTACCACTCCTTCTGAGGATGTTCCTGAGTCCTACATTAGGGTTAACTTAGAGTTCTGTTTAGAGTTTAGCAGTTCAAAGTCACTTATTTTCTGCATTTTGGATAGTTATGATTTTCCATAAAAAACACTTTTTTTAAATTTTATTTTTCTGCTCATACGAATATAATAGGAACCGCTGTCCCCTCCCTCCCTCCACTCCTCCTGGACCTCCTTGTTCCCTCCCCGCTTTGTCCCTTCTTTTCCTCTCTCTCTCCCTTTCCCCCAGTGCTCCCTCCCCCCCATCTCTGAAGCATCCTTTAATGTGTACCTGGTACTTGGAATATTATTTAATCGTATATGAATTTTAGGTGGAACATCATACAGCATTATTCATTTTGCCTTATTTTCTTCTCTGTGTATGTCTTCTCACCACCTTTTTGCATAAAAATGTTTTTTCTTTTGATATGCAAAATAATATAGGAGGTTTCTATCTGGTTGAATCTTACAACATTAGTGCAGTTTGTTGCTCCTCAGTCCTTCCTGTACTCTACCCTCTCCCCTCCTTAAAAACTCCATGAATCAAAGAAAAAAATGGATTATCTCAGAACAAAGGTAGATAGCTCCACACAAGAATATCAATGAAAAATTATAAAGATGAAACAAAAGTCATAATCATGTAAACAGGGAGAAAATGTTCTGACAAAATTCAATACTTGGCTCAGCTTATGGAGTTTTGAACCATGAAGTTTATTTCCTTAGTTTAAGATATCTCAAGGAATACTACAGCCAATACCTAATACATTTACAAGTTGAATTTCTTAGAAGCCATGGTCATGTTGAAAGGAAAAATTATATATAGTTAGTTGAAAAAAAAAGTCAGAATTGTTGTCATTTAATTTTATTGTCTATGTTTAAAATTGGTATGATTATAATTTATAAATAAATTATTGGCATTAATGTTAAAGAGACTTCATTAAGATTGCTGTAATTAGAATGGCACACAAACTGTCAATCATCTATATCCTTGTAATTGAAAATAAAAATAAGATTGGGAAAGATGGCTCAGGGATTAAAGCTTTTGCTTCACAAACAAAATGACCTGACTTTAGATCCTTAGAGCCCATGTAAAAATGTTAGACAGATAATGGTGGCAGTCTGCAATTCTGGTGCTAATTCATTAGGTGAATGGACAACTTTGGTATATTCTAAGAGTACAATATTATCTAGCCAAACGTGGGTACATTAATGAAATGTACATTACTAAGTGAAAGAAATGAGTCTAAAATTCTGTGTGACATGAGACCAGCACCCAAGGCATTCTAAAAAGCACAAAGCTACTGAGGCTATAAGATGCATTTGTGGTTGTCAGGATGCAGGGGGAGAGGAAAGGAAGGATAAGGGAGAATATGACAGACGTTTAGGGCTCTTTTATATAATGTTGTAGTGGCTTTGAAATGATTCAGAGTTGTCAAAACTCACAGAGTTGCATAGCACAAAAGAATAAACCCTATTGTAAGCTGTGGATCTTAGTTTATAGTACATTGACTTTGATTTACCAACTGAAACCAAAGTACCAACTAGTATTAGATGCAAATAACCTATTTTGCTTTATGTGATGTTCTGTAATTACATACTTTTTCAGAAGATTATTCAATTTCATTCTTTATGACTGGATAAATTTCCATATATATGCCACATGTTCTTCATTCATTTATCTGTTGACAATAGTGGGAATGTAGAAGTATCTCTATGGTATGTTGGCTTAGAGTGCATTAGGCATGACTGAGTCACATGGGAAGTCCCATACTACTTTCCTCAGTGGCTGGACCAGTATGTATTCCACTTACTGGTAAGTAGAATAGGTCCAGACAAACTGGAGATCATCATATTAAGCAAAATAACTCAGATGCAGAAAGACAGATATCTTATTTACCTTCATTTGTGTGTCCTAAAGTTTTTATAGCTACATGAAACCATTCATTTTTTTCCTTTGATGCAAGGCCTCATGTAGCCCAAGGATGGTCAAGGATGAGATTGAACTGATTCTCCTGGCTCCATCCCCACCCCTCACCCACAGAACGCTGGATTTTCAGGTTTAAACAACCACGCCCAGTTTATATGACACTGGGAATTGAGCTGAAGGCTTTTTGCATGTTAGGCAAACACTCTACCAACTGAGCTACATTCCTACCCTCATAAAATCATTCATACATATGTATATGCATGACAGCAAAGCAGAAGGAAGGCCAGAGGAAGGATGGGGTTGCTGTGGGGACCAAGAGGGCACACACAGGAGGGAATGTGAGCTGAATATGACATATATACATAAATATATAAAATATATATTATATATAGTATGTGTATACTATATATTATACTGAAATTGTTTCCATGAATTCAATGCATGTACAATGAATGTGCATCACTAAAAGTAACAAATGCAAGTGTCGGGGGGATGGATTGAGGAAGCATGGAATGAAGAGGTTTGTAGGTTTCTTCTGTACTTTCTGCCTCTGTAAATCTACACTTTCTAAGAAGCATACAAAAATATGTACAGAATGTGGCCATATCTGTATCTTATCCTTGGATTAATTTGTCAAGAAATTATAAAATATTCTGATGATTTAAGGTAGGGACAATAAGCAAGGGGACTAAATTTTACACGGAATAAGAAAGGAAAAGAATCATGGTAGAAAGAACCACCCGGCTTGTATACCTAGCAAGCATCAGTATATGTATGACATGGATATAAAAGATTAGGTCCAGGCTGAATGTGTGGAAACTTTATTTCTGAATTGCAGATCATTGGAAACTGGGGTAAGCCTTGCCAAATGAAAATTCCTTAAAACGTGATCATCTAAAGAACATTCAGTGGAAGCCTTGGGATCTAAAGCCGCATGAGTAAAGGGAAATGCCTCTATTAGTGGGGTGGCCCAAAAAGAGGCAATTTGGTATGCCAAAGAGGCCTGAACCCCTACAGGAGTGCTTAAGCCAAGGGGAACTCTTGGGTCCATAGAAGCATATAGGCACGAGGGATTGATGAAGGAAAGAGAGGGAATGGGAGGGAAGGGGGATGGAGGAAAGCAGGGATGAGTAATCAATATGTTTGTAAAACTAGAAAAATGAAAATTAATTAAAAATCCATGATCATCTAAATGTATAAAACATGAAATCCCATCCCCATCTTAAGAATAAAGAATTCCTATTATGGACCAAAAAGATAAGAAGAAAGGGTAGAGAAGGATTGAGATTTAACTCACAAAGATTAAGTTTTGTCACACAATCATGCATGTTTAAAAGGCAATTATTGGATTGTCATTTCATAACCTCAGATTGGCCAATGCAAAGTTGTTCAGGCAAAGATGTTTGTGCAGTGGGAATTCATGGCTGATGCTGGGTACTTACACTCATGTGGCCATATTGGGCACAGGTTGGCATTGCCTGGATAGTCTAGTTTAGGATAACTGAAAACTAATTCTCATCCTCAGGGATCTCTTACTCAATGGCCCTTGTTGATAATCTGGACAAAATAAACCTCCCCTGAACAATAGTTTTTGTATCTAGCATGCACACACTGTATGTGTGTGTGTGTGTGTGTGATGTCCTCTTTATCCTTAGAACAGTCAAGCGTTCTTCACCTGTTTTCAGTCACTGCTAGTTAGTTAAGATGTCTATGCTTGGTTTAAAAGCTGAGAGAAGCTGACATGCATATCAGCAAAGCCTGAGACTCTTCTTTACATCTCTGGGTGTGGTGATAAACTGCAGCAAGCAGCTTAAGGACCCATTTGCAGAAACATGAATAAATTATGGATCTTCCCACAGTGAAATGCTGTACAACTTAAAAATGGCTGTAATGAGGCTATATTTATCATTGTGAATTATAGCCATGAGGCTAATGTGAACCAAAAAGAATGTAATGTCCCATATGTATAATTCAAAAATATATAATAATGAAACACACTGTGTTTATATACATATATGCTGCATATATACTTTTATTCATAAGAAGAATATATAATCAAATATATAATACATCAAATATGTAGGTATAGTAAATATAATTCTAAGATAATGGTAACTTCTAGCAAAGTATTTTCTTAAAGTTATCAGAGAGATCTATAACAAATATAATCACTTTTATTTCTTTTTATGAGGTAAGGCCTGGTACTTGTGTGTGTTTGTGTGTGTTTTATAATATTGTATGATTTTTTGTATAGCTTTTAAAATATTTCCAAAGAAAACCAGGTATGAAACAACAGTAACAGAAGTTCATGTAGAAATGCCTGACCATACATGAAGGTCTTTGAGTATTGTTCCTAGTCCAGAGGTTTGGAAATACTATAAAGTGGCATAGATATCAAGATGTAAAAACCTCAGGCTTTTAAAACTGTTTGTGTAAGGGATACTGGGAAAGACTCAAAAAGGCCTCAGTGAAAGCGGGTGATAAAGCGACGAAAAACACTGAATTCATGATTGATGTGGGCCAAGCCCTTTAACACATAGAATCAAGTTGGATTCTAAACTGGGTCCTTGCACCTCATCGGAGAAGAGGACCCAGAGGAGAGTTTGGCATGCACATTAAAGGATGCTCCGGGGATGGGAGGGGGAGGCACTGGGGGACGAGGAGGGAAGGGAG
Source organism: Typhlomys cinereus (assembly GCA_023101885.1). NCBI lineage: Eukaryota > Metazoa > Chordata > Mammalia > Rodentia > Platacanthomyidae > Typhlomys > Typhlomys cinereus. The sequence goes on from JALPQD010000213.1 coordinate 784,865, forward strand.
AGGGGAGGGGGGCACAGGGCGGTGGGAAGTTTGAGGGAGGGAGGGGACCCGTGTACCTGTTAAGTTTGTATGAGTGGAAATAAAAAAAAAAAGTTGGATTCTAGTGAGCTGGGCCAAAAATTAAGAGCAATAAAGTAGGAAGGAATGTCTGATAGTTGATGTTTTTGTGAGTGACTTGTTAGCAGTTTAAATTGACTTACTCTCTGCACAATTAAAGTGCATGTTGCTGAAGAAATTTGTACTCAGACATTCTGTGAATATATCTTGGACTGATGTTGAGAATGCTGATTATAGAAATTGCAAGCACCAGGCCTCATCATACACTCCTCCCTACATTTCCACCATTTTCTGAAGTAAGCATAAATACCCTAACTCACGGGCCAGGAGACAGCTTGCCTAGTAAAGTGCCTGCTTGCAAACCTAGATATCAGAGTTCAATCCCTGGAAGCTCACATGAAGGAAGGCAAACCTGTGTGCACGTGTGCTGCTTCCCCATCTTTTCCATGCATTAGCTTGTTCTTTCTCCTTCTCTTTCTCTCTCCTTTTCTCCATCTCTTTCTCCATCTCTCCCTCTTTCTGTCTTCTCTTCCATTGCTTTACAATAAATAATAAATTAATGTTAGACACCCAACTCCATGGTTATTTAGACCTTCCCACACTGCTTAAATTCCAGACAGTATTAGTTAAACAAACAAACAAACAAACAACCCAGAAATGCTAAGATGTATTGCTTACTGTTCTGTCATGTGAACTCTTATTTACATTGTGAAAACAAACTTGTGTCAGGTTACACTAGGAAGGAGCATCACAAGCATAATTTGAGTCTCTGTGGCTCACCAATCCTGATAAACGGTTGTGAAAACATGCTGTAGTCACTCTATGCTTCTCCTTCCTCTTTTGTGAATCTTTGTGATTTAGGTTCAATCAGACAATTCCAGGCTGGTGTTGAAAATCTTTGTTCTTTTTCCATTTGGGCGGTTGCTAGCGGTCAGTCCTAGAGAATGCTGGAGCCCAAAATAAAGCAAGATTCCATTAGGCCCCCTTGTTTGGGCTGTTTCCTGGGAAGGCCTTGCCCTGCGTGTAGTGGCTTCATGAGGCTGGATGCTTGTTTTTGGTCATTAAATGCAAGGTAAGGTTTCTCGCAGGGAAGCAGAAGCTTCTTGTTTTGTGAGGAGATGCTGTTCTGCCGATGCATTGCCAAGCCTGAGTTGCAGTTTTTCTAAGGTTTTAATAGAGCTTTTCTTTTGAGTTGACACATAGTAATTGTATGTACTTGTGGGGTGCAGTGTGACACTTCCATGTGTATAATGATCAAATCAAACTTCCTTGTTCTTGTGCTGGGAACATTCAACATCTACTCTTGTCATCTATGTGAAAATATTTAATTAGCTGTTGACACAGGTACTTACCCTACTATATAGTTACACTTTTAGCTTGTATCCTTTGAATGTTCATGACAATGGCTTGTCAACTTATGATTTCACAGAAAATGAAACAAATGCTTTTTTAAAATTTGTTTTTAAATATATTTTAAGATTCAGATAACTGGGTTTATCTCACCAGATTGTTCTTCTGATATAAGCTTGCTTTAGATTTATTTAAGTTTTCTTCTATTCTAGTATATACACTGTGTGTACAGAATCAACCTTTTCTGATATAAAATAGACAATATTCCAGGTGGTTTTACACACACTTCAAGAGCACCTGCTGTTTTTTTTTTTTTTTTTGAGGGGGGAGTAAATTTATGGTTGCATGCTCGTAATTCAGTATACCTAGCTATGCATTACTTGCAGCCTTCAGGAAATCATAGTTAGAATGTTATTATAAAACTCACTAAAAGTTCTGTCTTTAGGTGAATTGGAATAATTTTTGGCAGATAGATGAGGGAGGAGCACCAGAATTAGGATGCCACTGAACTAGAGGTGAATTCATTAGCCTTTTTCTAACAACGGCCCATAGAACATACCAGACATACAGACAGCCTGCAGGGGCTGACAAGTGCCTCATAGAGCCATCGGTCACCAAAGACAGAGAACAGTTTCTCTGACTCATGGCTTAGCTTTGTGCATAGTCTCCCTGTTCCTTGCCCAGCCATGAGGAGGGCAGAGAACTTGGTTTGAAGAAACTGGCCCACTCCTCCGGTGAAATCCACGCAGGAGCAGAATCTCATGGAGAGAACAGTCCAAGGGATACCTTAAGGCTTTGTCATTGCCCAGCTTTCCAGAGTCTTCAGTAGCGGCAGCAGAGGAAGCATAGGGGCCTTGCAGGGATCACATTAGCACATTTATAATTGTCCCTTCTGGGTGATAAAGCTGCGGGTCTATGGCACAGAGCCCAGTGATTTCTTTATTTCTCTTTAACTTACTTTCGACTTATCTGAACTGACCATAGCAGTGGGTCGTTTCTGTTTGGAGGGCTGAAGGGAATAGTTCCACACTATCACCAAGCACCAGACAGGGAGCAGAGACGCTAGAGCTTAGAACGTGACTCCCAGAATTACCTGTGAGCCCTTGAATCCATGAACAATTTGGACCTACATGGGTCTGATTTTCATTAGTGTGCTAAGAGCACCAAGAGTGGAAATTCTGGCTAAAGCCAAACTAGTTCCAGACCAGTACACATCTAAGACTGGTCCAAATGGAGCGTCATATTTTTTGAAAAATAAAATTACATTGGAATAAGAGTCGAAGCTAGATTGCATTTATGGATGGATGCTGACTAGCCATGAGAGAAATCTAAGCTGAAACAGATTCTATTTCTTCCTCGATAGAAAGGCAGTCATTGAGAAAAAGAAAAATAACAAATGCTGGCAATGAATTGTGTAAAAGTGACCCCTCATATACTGCTGGTGGGAATGTAAACTCTTCTAATCACCACAGAAATCAGTACAGAGCTTTCTCAAGAAACTGAAAACATCTTTCATACAACTCAGCTATACCACTGTCGGGTATTTACTTGAAGAACTGAAAGTCACAGAGTCATAGAGACTATTTTGCAACACTATTCACAGCTGCCCAGTGACAGAACCAGCCTAGGTGTCTGTCAACACAGGAATGGATTAAGAGAATATGGTGTAATACATATAGTAGAATTCTTTTCAGTCATAAAGATGAGGGAAATTATGTCCTGTGCTGGGAAATGGGTGAAGCATGGAAGTGATAATAAGTGAACCAAATCTCTTGGACAAATATTGCATGTATTCTCTCATTATGATTCTTAGTCTTCACAGAGTTACATAAAATCAGGAATGTATATAAAACATGAAAGCAGATAAGACTGTATATTAGAATGGGGGCAACATTACATAATAAGAAGTATATTAGAATGGAGGTGAGAAAAGGGAAAGCAAAGCAGTATGATGGGAAATATGCTGAAATTGCATTGGATATTTTTATGGAAATGCTCTTGTGTAATCCAGTACCAACCATGAATACATGCTAGAGGGAAAAAGAAGGAAAATCAAAGGGAACAAAAGGGCATTCAAATATATCAGTTATGTTAAATAAATGAATTTAAACAAATGAACTAAAAGGTAGATATTGTTAAGTGGGGTTTAAAAAAGGGCCCTGTGTACTTTCTATAAGAAACTCATTTTGAGCATGATGATATAGGTAGTTTAAAAGCAAAAGGATGGGAGAATGCCACAGAAGCACAAATCAAAAGAAGTCTCAAATGATTGCCATACTCCTCAGAGCACTGGAAGTTATCATAGGCAATGAAGATTGACTTTGTACATCAATTAGGGGACCATTTAGGCAAGAAGTTAGGTGTGTGTGTGCTATTAGTGACTTCATGCCATTGAAGGAAAATCTCACATAAAGGCAGTGTGGAACAGATCCCTCTAAGAAGTCCATCAAATGAACATCTGTACAACTTTCACCACAACATCAACAAGTGTCCAGTATCTTCAAGCACAAGTAGAACATTCCCCAAGTAGAACACAGCTGGTCATGCATTATGCCTCCATAAATTTGCAGGACTCAAAGTAATCTACAAAGCATGCTTTCTGATCATAATGAAACCCAGTATTGAAATCAGTAAAACAAACCTGTAAAGTTTCACAACATGTGAAAACCAAAAACAAAACTTCGAATATACCCCTTCACGATTTTTTTCTTCCATTTTCATGGGAATTTGTGTGGGGTGTCCCTGTGAATGGTTTTGTATGCACTTTTGCATATATGTGATAACATGTGCATACACGTTTGTAGAAGCCTAAGGTTGATGTTGGCTTCATTCATTCTTCCTCTTTATTCTTTTGAGATGATGTCTGTAATGAAACCCAAGGCTCACTGACAGTGCTAGTCTGCCTAGCCATCCACTCCGGGGATTCCTACTCTCTGTTTTCTGTGGCTTGAATTAAAGGCAGGATGTTGCACTCACTTGACATTTTACCTGTGATATGGGAATCTATACTCTGGTACTTTTTCTTGGCCAACAAGTGCTTTAGTCATCAAGCTATCCCCTCAACCTCAAAGAGGAACTTTCAAGACCAAAAATATTGAGGAAATATGAACCTACGATAAATTTCCACATCACTGAAAGTGAAAGTTTAAAGTAAGTTAGAAAAAGTGCTTCTGACTGGATTAAAATAAAAGCACAATGTGTATTTTTGGAGTGTAGTGTATATCTTATTCATCAAACAGCAAATGCAAAACTTAGTAAGGCAAATCTAGTAGCTATCAAATTGTCCTAGTAAAGTGGTAAAGAATACATATTTAAGGGAGGCTGTGGATTCTCATTTCTGCCATGGTGTGCAAAAACAACAATGACCAGTAGTGAACAAATTAATGTGGCTTTGATCACTAAAATTTCCTACAAAAACAAGTGGTTCTGGGATCTCTTCTGTAGTCTACAGTTTGCCATTGACACTAGTCTAAGAAAATTAAGTCTAAGAAAATTAAGACATAAATTAATCTTACATTCAGCAGAAAACATAAGTGAAGTTTATCTCCAGAAGAAAAAAAAATAAGAAAAAGACAGAAGTGTATTGTTCATTAAATATACAGCAGCATGGAAAATCAAATCCAGATAACATTTAAATTAATGCTGAAATATTGAATGCATTCTTTCCTGAATCAGGAAAACAATGGGGATACTTACTCTCATTAACACTATCTTTCATGAAATCCTCAGGCAGAACAAGTGGACAAGGAAAAGAAAGACTTTATGAATAAGATATAAAACTATCATTCCCTCTTTACAGACATCGTCACCTTGAAGAAGACCAGAAGGAATCTTGTAAAATTTGTCTAGCTCAAAGGATGTGAAATCAGTACACAAAATTCAAATGTATTTTTGTGAATTTACAATTTAAAATTAAAAGTAAAAATGAAAAACATAGCATAACATCAATAAAAATTGAGTTATTTAGAAATTTCATGAAACACATGCTGTACATATATACTAAAGCCAAAAAAATTTAAAGAACCAAAAGACTACCTCAACACGTGGAGTGACCTGGCCATGTTTTGTGTTTGAGGGTAAAGATGGCAATACTTCCCAAACCCTGTTTTACAGCAACAAAAAAGTTAAGCAGCAGAATTTTTGTATGTGTAAGCAAAAGTTAATCTAAAATTTACATGTTGTTGCAAAAGAATCAGGATAAAACTACAGAAATCTGGAAAGCTGAGTTTGGGAGAACTATACTCCATGATTTTTAAGGACTAGCATGCTACCCTATATCAAAGAAAGATGATGGTAGAAAAGTGATGGATGCCTAGGCCAGTGGGACAGATGAGACAGTCCAGGAACTCACCGCCACACACAAGACATTTGTCTTGTTGTGTGATGTTAACTACTGTCAGTAGAGTGATAGGCAGAGTTAAAATGAATGGCTACCCACATGTGAAAATAAACTGCAGGGGACTGGAGAGTTGGCTCAAGGGTTAAGCCCTTGCCTTGCTAGAATGTTGACTGGGTGTCAGGCAGGTCTGTGGTGCTTTGACTCCGGGAGTTCAGGTGCCATGCCTTGTTCTGAGGCCAGCTTTCCTTCCCATTCTCCAGCTCTTCCTCTTCCCTGACATCTCATGGGCTCTCTGTACTTTGACCAGTTAGGAGTCTGTGTTAACTGCTGTAGGAGTTAGGCATTTTTTCAAGACTCCTGGCAAGGATATTTCAGTTGGTTTAAGCACCTCTTTGGGAAACTCTGTAGGGTCAGGAAATTGAACTAATGGAATATTTGTGTCTACCCACCTCTGTCTCTTGCCCTCCTCCTCTTGTTACCCTCTGTTGTAGGGCTGCTCTTCCCTGACTGTGTACAGGTGCACTGTTTATCCCCCAAGTGCTCTTGTCTGCCTGCAGATATCCCAGGGCACCTGAGCTGCTCCCGACCTCAAGGGCTTTGCTTTGCTCAGAAGTTATTGTCCTCTATCTCCATTTCCATATATTTTGCTATCAATTGCTTCACAACTTCTGGTTGCTTGACAATATCTGTGTATTTTATTCCTCAATTTATTGATCAGAATAATTTTTTTTCCTGTTAGGAACTGTAGTTGGCTATACTTACTGTGGAGTTTAAATGCTTTTGCTACGATGTTTTATTTGTGTTGTTTTGTTTCTCTTGCTATGCTGTTTCTCAAAGCTGTCGTCTCTATGTAATACCTATCTCACCGTGAATGTTGCAGATATATACCAGATATATATTCATTGAATTTTCTAAAGACTCCCTGTGCTTGACAGAATGCAATTCTTCTTGGCTTCACTGAATGTTAATTGATTAAAATATCCTTTAATTGACACAGGAAACAATTATTCTTCTCATATTTTCATATGCTCACGTATGAATTGCGAATTGGGTAACAGGTTTGTGAATATATGTTTTTGTTCTGAAAATTTTTAATTTTTTAATTTTTCTAGTTTTATAAACATGAATGGTTGTCCCTGCCTTCCTCCTTTCCCCCTTTTTCCCTCCCCTTTTCCTCTCCCACCTTTCCTACCTTCACCAATCCATTTTTCTCCCTCCTACCCTGCAGTTGGTCTGCTTATGTGGGCCCAGGGTTCTCTTAGGGTTGTTTGCATCAGTATGGGCTAAGGTCTCTGTTTCAGATTATGTGACCCTTCCTTGGGTAGACCCACTGATGGGAGTACTTTCCTTAACCTGTCTAGCTCTAGGTGCTAAAGTTCCATCTGCATGTAATATAATACTCCTGGGTCTCTCTAGTCTATGGGGCAATGGTGGATGTGTCAGTCGTAGTGCAGGTCTGGTGAGGATAAGTCCCATTGGGTCTTGAGTGGAGTGTCCTGGCCTATAGTGGACCTCCCCACATTAGACTCTTAACAATCGTGCTGCGCCCTCTTCTACAAGATTCCCTGAATCTTATGATGGGGAGAGATCTGGTGGTCTGATTCCAGCTGAGTGATTTAGGGTCACCAGTACTCTGCACTGTAGTTGTTGCTGTTGCCTCACTGCTCTTCCGTTGCTCTAGGTTGTTTCTTGTTTGGGTGTTGAGAGCTTTTCTTTTCTGATGCGGATGGTGCTTCCTGAAAAAAAAAATCGAAGTCAGAATATGAGGTAAAATAATTTTAATCATGACATTTACTTTGTGTCAAGCACTTTTCTGAGGAATTTCACATGAACTGATTCATTCAGTCTTCACCCTAGACCCAAAAGGAGCATGTCCATAAATTTGGAACAATAATGACAAGCACAGTGTTCTTTGTGTTTTTTTAAATCTTGTATCTTTTATTTGGGAGGAGGGGCAGTAATCGAGAGTGATTCCAGGTCCTCACGCAATGAAAGATCAGCACTCAACCTCAGAACTGTAGCACCAGTCCTGAGATAGAATTCTTAAGTTACTTATGACATCATAAGTCAGAAAAGTCAGGTTAATCACAGCCATAATGAAAGGGCTTATATTGATGGACTTAGCACCTCAGTTCATCAGAAGCTATGGATATTGTCTCCTTTCCTCTGGCTAGGTAGGTAGTGCAATCCCCACTGGAGAATTGAAAAAAAAAAAAAGGAATTTAGTAAGGCAATTTATCCCCAGTCCAACAGCAAAATACATAAAGCAAAAATGAATTTGAATCCACGTAGTAAGTCTCTAGAGACATAGACTATGGCCCTGCAGACACCAAATACATCCTGAAAGTATGTTATCTATTCTGATGGGTTCTAGATGGAGGCTGCATAGATCAGTGTCTGAACCTCCAATAGCCATGTAAACCCTGAAGGGTGGGCTTTTCGATTGCTCTTTCTAATACTGAAATAGCATGTCCTGAACTGATACAAGAAGTGAGAGAAACACATGTAGTTCTTGAACTTAGAAACTGCTTTATTTCTAGGCTCTCTGCTGTTTTATTTCTCAGCAGCCTGTACACTGCAGCATCATTCCCAAGAGCAGCAGCAGCTCCTTGAAGCAGTCTGAAGAAGAGTTGGATTGGAGCAAAGTAATGTGCTTTTTGCATTGAGTACAAGGTCATCAGGTTGAGCCTATACTTTGTAGAAAGATACTTTCCTGGACAGGAGGAGTACAAGTAGTCTTTCTACAAAGTGTAGGCTCAACCTGATGATCTTGTTCTCTACATTTTCTTTGACCTATGCTGATAGAAATCTTTACATTTCTATTCCTTAAAATACCTTTGTTGGAATTAGGGAGATGCCTCAGTGAAAAAAGCACTAGCCACGTGATCTTGAAGACGGGAATTCAGAGCCCCAGCATCCATATCAAAGCCTGGTTGGTGTGAAAGTCAACATCCAACCCCATCATTCCAGAGACAAAGACAAAGGGAATCCCCAGAGCAAGATGATGAGCTACAGTAGCTGAATCAGCTCTGCATCCAAAGGAAAGACCTTGTCTTGATCATAAGTTGGAAAACAATCCAAGAAGACATGTGACATTAACCTTGCCTTCTCCATGTGCACATGCACATACATGCATGCACCTGTGCCCATAAACATGAGAACATGTATACACACACCATCACACGTGCATGCACACAAAATTGCTTTGTTTGAGGAAGTTATAAATTGAAAGTCTTACTCTCGATCACTTAACTGAGAAGTGAAATTTTGAGTTATTTCCCCTGTGTGTACTGTGACCAGTGGAAGGCTGATGGCCTCTCCGTGTTCTGTTTCACAGGGAGCACAGTCATTTTCAGCAGAGGTTCACTCTCTTGAAGAGTGAATTCTTGGATCTTCATGCAGCCATGGATCTGGATAAACCGTCTGTCTGGGGATCATTAAAACAGCGAACCAAGCCATTGTTAATCAACTTGAGCAAGAAGAAGTTGAAAAAGACCCCAAGTAAAGCCCAGGACGTAGTGGTGAGGCACCACTTCGACCGGAGACTCAGCCTGTCTGTGCCTGACCTTCTGGAAGCGGAGGCCTTGGCTCCAGAGGGTGGTCCTTACTCAGGGCCCCAGTCATCCTATACCTCGGTGCCCAGCAGCCTGTCCTACTGCAGGCATCATTCCCAAGAGCAGCAGCAGTTCCTTGAAGCAGTCTGAGGAAGAGTTGGATTGGAGCCAAGAGGAAGCAAGTCATCTCCATGGAGTGGATACTGACTCAGAGGAGGTCTACATTTTGCCTGCCGAGGAGAGGAGAGCATCTCGCCAGGGGATCCCGGACCTGCAGAGACCTCCTCTTGGAGATGTGCCACACGAATCAGAGGTGAGGCCAGGCCTGGGTGCTTCTTTTATAATTACACTTGTCCTTGTGAAATCTGGGTAGCAGTTATTTTTGTGGGTGTCTTGGATAGAGAGACTGTCATTTACTAGAATTGAAATTAATGTACTATTGATTGCACCTGTTGTTCCCATTTGTTTTAGGGTTGACCTCCATGTGTTTAAAGATGATTTCAAAACAATCTTTCTAGACAGTCTAATGCTGTAAAAAGCTCTAGTCAATGAATTTTATTTTTCCATCTGCTGGCAAAGAAATTAAGAGCACATTTCCCCCTCTTTTTTTGTTTTCTCCCACTATCCCTCCTTCCTTTTCTTCTTTCTATTAACCCTCTTTCTCCCTTCTGCCCCACAACTTCTTTTTGTCTTCCTCCTCCTCCTTTTCTCATCCTCCCCCTTCCACTTCCCATTTTTCCTTCTTCTCTTCCTCTTTTCTCTTTCTTACCACACATTGTATGTTCCTATCACTATATAGTCAAGCTTGTAGATTAGTCATACACACTAACATTTCTGTGGATTTTATGCATGTCCTCTTTTGTATGCACCTGTGCATCAGTATGTATGCTTACCATTAATAACTTCTCTCATTTCGTCTGAAAAAAATGTTAGAAATAAGTAAGAAAACTCTTATTGATACTGTAATTTTAGCAGAACTTTGGTTTCTCAGATGGATAAAATCAGACAAATCACACAAATCTTACTATTGCTAAGGTAAATTTAGTCACTAAATGACTAAATCATGACCTTGATGACCAATTTAATGCATTTGGGTTTTTTTTTTTGCTTGTTTAAATTCCTTTATTAATGATGCTGAAGTAGGTGCCAATATTGAAGTAAAGGGCCGTTTATATAGCCCGGAGTAATGGTGAAGTTGTATAAACATTGGCTATTCTGCTGAGACATTTTTATTTTCTTTTAGATTAAAAAGTTTATTGACCATGCATTGTATTTGGGTGTCACTGGGGAATGGACTAATTATATTAAAGAGTGTTGTGGCTATGCTGTTTGGACATATTACTGTGTTTGGATGCTGCTCCTTTGTAGTTTGTCTTCATGTTGCCCGCAGTTCTGCAGCCAACCACCTAAAGGTCAAAGGGATCTTATATATGATTCTAATTAAAGTTCACAATTCAACTTGGTGGGAGAACTGGCTACACCTATATCCACAGGAATTGCTAAGACAGGGTAATACTTTCTCACTTGTCAGAATTCCTGCATACCAACAGACCAAAGTATGCCTAATGTATGCCAATTTCTGAACTAGCTCTCTCCTTCTTATCTACATGCCCAGAGGTTGATTCCACCCAATCATGAGCTAGGTCTTTCTACATCAATAAGATAATGTGGAGGCTCGCTCAGGACTTGATTTATACTGCTAATTCTTCATAGACGTTCTCACAGATCAGCTCTTATCAAGCTGACATGTCTACCTAAGTGGAACAATGAGTTAACTGTTTTTCTTTTGATATTAACATTTATTCATAATCATTTATAGTAATTATGGCATCTAATATTATCTAAAGTATATGAAATGTTTTCACTGAAGAAAATGCAGATGAGATGTATTTATTAAAACTGGTCAGTATGAGGAAGGTAACCTGGTAGATTTTATACTGAAACTCATCTTTGTCATTTTTATACTCATCTGACCACCAAAAATGAGTGAAATTCTTGGCTTTGCTATGCCAACCCTTTGAAATTACAGTGATTTTTTTTGCTAATGCAATTAAACTGTTTTAGCTCTTCAGTGGTCTTTGCTGAATAAATATAAATTTTTGATATGTGTCTATACACCAGGGACAGCAAAGGCTATAATTGGAAGCAGATGAGTGCAAAAGTGAATTGGCTCTCATGGTATGATCTATGGGGAGACAACTTGTTTTCCATTTCACAAAGCATCAGAAGATAATTAGGGGCCAAGAGAAGATAGGGAATCCTGTCTCCTGACAGCCGAGTTGGTGGAGGAGAAGAGGAGTGGAAAATGATGGGATGGCATATCTGAGGCTGGGGAGCAGAACATTTGAGTGGAGGAAATCCATACTAGTGGATAAGGGCATCTCCTGTCTCAGGAAGGATCCATGATGGCATAGAGATGGGAAAGTGTGCCAAATAGAGAAAAGATGGACAGCATCGACCTAAATGAGTATAGCTGGGGCAGGGTGAATCATCTTCTCTTTCTGGAACAGAGGATTTGAGAGCTTTCTAGAAGAGTGGGCTATGCTGGAGGACTAGTCAGTAATGAAGAATGGATGAACATGACAGTGATTACTCTCCTTTTTCTGGACTAAATTGTCAAAGTCTAGAATAAGCAAAGACTTCATGAGTAAGATATTCTGGGTCTTCTGATTTTCTACTATCAACCTAGGCTTTCTTGAAGTCATCATAGCAGACATGTTCCCAGAACTTTGTGCCAGTCATGTATTGCTTGTATGTATATAGAAGACAGCAATTATTGTGACCCTGAGGTCCCTGCGGTCAAGTGTGGCTAGTCCTGTGCCTTGTCTATCCCTGTTACCATTTGTATTACCCAGAGCTTGAGGATCCAGGGCTTAACATACTGAAACCAGGTTTTCTCCTTGCTTACCCACTAATTGTTTCATTGTTGGTTGGGATGGTATGTATGGCTGTGAGAGAAATGTCTAGTTTGTCTTACATAAGGGTCTGTGCCTGGCACACAGTCTGTGTCCAATTAGTATTTAATATAGAAGTAAAGATGGCAGTGCAAGATGCAGGCTGATGGGGTTTTGCAGATGTCTTTTTAATTAGATGTCTTACTTACATATACTGGTTGTACAAAGTAATGGACTTCATACCAGTTTTCATACGTGTATGTACTGTCTTTTGATGGTATTTATTCCCCCGATGTTATTTAGTTAGCATCACTTTTTCCACCCCACCTTAATCAATTCCTGATCATCCCCATGTTAGTTTACAAATACTTTTTTAAATAGCCCTTATGTGAAAAAAAAGTATGTGTTATGTGGTTTTTTGAATTAATCTTTTGTTATTTCTTACATGATTGCAATGAAATTATGATAGTTTCACACCTTGATTTACAGTCCCACTTTACTTCCCTTTCCCACTATAATTCTTTTCTGCCATTCTCCTCTCTATTCTTCAATTTTTTTTTTTTGCATGAGTGTCCTTTGGGTTTCATTTGAGTTATCTTGGACAGCATGTGCCAAAGCACTTGCTGGAGGATGAATCATAATTAATGGTTATGTCTTTGAAGAGAATGTTTTCCTTCCTCCTCCCTGATACCCAACTTTTTGAGTCTGGCTTGTTTCACTGTATATTCTGAGTTTCATTCATTTTACTGCAAACAACATCATTTCTTTCTCTTTTGTGGGTGACCCATGTTCCATTGGTTATATATACTTTTCTTCATCTCATCTATGACTGATGAATCAGGCTTGCTGCATGATCTGGTGTATGATGAGAAAGTAAGGGATGAAGCCTGGGTAGGCCTGGGGTATCGCCATCCTATGCTACATGTAAGTTTTTTGGATCAATAATATTTTATCCTGTGTCTTCTTTAGTCTATAATTTAATGAAATCAACACTTTTCGAAAATGTACTCCAAATACAATTTTTTATGTATCATTATCTGAAAGTAGAGAGAATTCTAAATAGGTGCAGATATTCCAGTCCAAATCTGATGTTAGCTTAACATTTGAATTTTTCTGCATTTTTAAATAAAAATGAAAATTCTGCAGAAGCTATGTCATCTGAGTCTTAGAGTCAGTTGATTTGTTTTATAGATCTCATCTATCTGTTTCTCACAAACAGCTCAAGGCTGTCTGTTACTGTCATTGCATGGGGAAGAATGAATGAGGAGAAAGTCTAGGCTGATATGTGACTAGCCTAATGTCTAGCAAGGACAATCAGAGGTCTTCAAATGTCATGTGGCTTACATGCATGGCTTACAGAAGAGGGAAGCAGGAAAACTCCAGTCTGAGGGACTCACTAGTGATTGGTTATCTGTTTGATACTAATACTGACTTGGTGGCAGTCTGAGCTTACACCCCTGGACAGAACCTTGAATCCCCACTAAGTCTGAGTTCCCCTATCAATTTCTAGACCCATATAACTATCAGCAAGCAAAGTGAAGTATTAGTAAACAAAGTGAAATATCAGCTCAGCAATGAGAAGACAACATGACTCTGAGACTCAAGAGAGTGTGATAGCATCTGCTTGTGCCAACCACCCTTGTCAAAAGTTTCTGCTTTTAACCAGTGTTATGACTGGTCTGGACACCTGCACTGATTATTCCTGACCCTGTCTGACTTCTGTATTCCCCCATCCTGCTTCCTTTCCTTTCTTCTTTATTTTTCTTCTTTGTCTTCTCATACTGATCCCCAAAAAAGTTATATAAGTTTTCATTCCCAGCAACAACATATGAGGGTTCATTTCTCCACAAATCTTTACCAGCTTTTGTTCTTTTTGTTTTGGGTGTTAGCCATTCTGCCTGGGGTGAGACCATATCTCAAGATAGTTTTGCTTTGCATTTCCCTAATGGCTAGGGAGGTAGAACTTTTTTTTTTTAAACATGAGTGTTAGATATTTGAATTTCGTCCTGTGAAAATTTTCTTTTTAGTTCTAAGACCCATTTTAATTGGGTTGTTTACTTCTTTAATATTTAATTTTTTACTTTTTTGTATATTCTACACGTATGGTTAAAACTTTCTTTCATTCTGTAGGTGGCCGTTTCATTCAATTGAAAATATTTTTTTGCTAAACAGAAGCTTTTTAAGTTCATGAACTCCCTACTTGTTGAGTGCTGGTCTTATTTCCTGGGCATTTGGGGTCCTATTCAGAAAAATGTTACCTAGGCCAGTCAGTTCAACTGTACTCAAAGGGAGGTTTTCTAACTTGGTTTTTCCCTCCCAAGTTAACATTTCCACAATAGCCATTTTACAAGATATTTTTACATACACTTTAATATCACAACACTTAATATCACTTAAGTCTTTAAAATATTGCTGGTTATGATCACTGTCTTCAGTGTTAATGATGAAATTGAGAATTGAGATTAAATCCAGATGTGAAAAAGAAACGATTCACCCCAAGCATTGTCTATCCCATAGAAGATAAGGAGTTGAGGTGGAGGAGAGGGGATTCTGAACAGGGATGTTTGTATAAGTACGAAATGGGATGTATTAAAGTTTGAAGGTGAATAGGAAACTCAATAGGTGGAGAGTGATGCAGAATAGTTACATTTCACTGGAGACAGAAAAATTATATGTTTGGAAACAAGTACTTGGAAGCCATGAGTGCCTAACAAGTGCTTTTTGCTAAATTCAGCTATATTCGCTAGTTTATTCTAAGAGTTTATTTCAATATTTACCATTTTTTTAGAATGAAACATAAGCTTAGGGAGCAATTTTAAATACTTACCTGCTTCAATTAGTTTTAGATGTCAAGTTGACAATTGAAAGCTCAGACTTTAGACACGTGTGTGAAGAATTTTTTAGTTAAGGCAGATCTACGCTAACATAGGATATTGCCTAACTGATGTTGGAAAATCCATCCTATATTGGTTGGCGCCATTCTCTAGGCAGGCCAGTCAAACAGAGAAAGAGAATTCCTTAGATTTTGGCAGACCAACAAGTGAGAAGGCTTGCTTCTTGCTCTTATTTCAGCTCTTCCTGTACATTTGGTGTGGTCAGTTCACTCAGCTCCTGATGCTGATATCACTCCAGTCATATGATCACCAGTAAACTAGAATTGTAAGTAGAATAAATCCCTATTCTCCTAAATTTTTTGGTCAATATATCCATTACAGCAATGGAATATGAAGGCAGGACAATTTGGTTTCAGAGAAATAGTATGTTGCTCTGAAACTAAGATACTGTTCAATGTCCTCCAGTTAGTGTTGGGGCCAAATATAAATCCAGCACTGAGTTCTAAGTTTGTGCTCAGAATCCAGTGTCCAATACAAATTTACAAGTATAGTTTTGCAAGTTGGAAATCCAACAGACTTGAATGCAAAAGAAAGACATTTGTTTTTCTGAATTACTTGGGTCCATTAATCACAAGTTCAGTGGTTGAATGGACTTATTGTCATGACAGTAATAAATGATCACAGACAGAAAGATTATGCCATCCACAATGGTCAGGCATTCCACAATAGGTTCATTTAGCAGTTTGATCTGTACACAAGCTCTGGTGCTAATTCATGTGGGTAAGCTGAGTGATCTAGAGATGCTTTCTATTTAGATGTTTCCAGAAGGTCTGTTTGACAGCCACAGAGCATCAGCACAGTGACCACAGAAGCACAGTGACAGCCGCACAAGGGCAGGAAACGGTCTCTGGCTTGTGGACACTGCAGTTGCATGGACGTCAGTCTCACTAAGGCTGTGTGTTATTTATCACTGGTTTTGATCACAACATCATCATGTCTGTGAGCAGACAGAAAAGCCACATCCCAGAGGTCTTCATAAGTATGACCTACTTAGTGTTCCCTCCCTTCTCCCCTTCTCTGGAGCATCTGTGGATGCTGAGGTAGACATCAGGAATGTAATCATCAGTGCCTACAGAGATCTTTTCCTAGACCCCAGAGGTATGCTCACAGAGTGGTTAAGTATCATGAGACAGTACTTAGAGAAAGTCCTTAAACAATGTGGTGGCGATATCTCTGAAAAAGTAAGAGGTTAGAAAAGATAGTTTCTAAAGAGTTAACTCTCCTTACTATTATTTTAGTACTTTCAATTGAGGGCTTGAGCCCTCAAGTACTCACTCAACTACAAAGCTATTCCCTCAGCACTGAGAAAATTATCCTTTCAGACAGATGAGGCAGAGAAGCCAGAAGTGTGTCTAGCTGGAGGTGAATCTTTTTAGAAGTTGAGAACAGCAAGTGTAAAGGTCCTAGGGTATCTGGGTGGCAGAGTGACATAGTCATTCATGAACAGGCAGGAAAGATCTCCCTGTTGTATAGCAAATGTCAGAAAAGGGACAGCGATTATATCACTAGTGCCTTCCTACCAGGCCAGGTGATTGATAAACCATATTGATGGTCTGGTGTGCTCAATGTGCTGATTAGGACCTCATGCTGTGTCATGGCAGGATAAGATGATTAGCAGTATGTCGGTAGCATCCACAGTACCTGCTACAGACTCTGGCAATGATGATTTGCAAAGGTTTGCCATGGAGGGAACTGTGGAGGAACCCTTGTGAAGGCTGATGGGCAGTAAATGTGGGAAGATGGCCTGTCCTGAGGCTTCAGCACCCACCCATCTACATTGGCCGTGAGAACAGGGGCTGCTGGCAATGTTGGTGGGTTTAAGGGAAGGCTCTTGGTTGTTTGCTACCTTCAAAGGTTTTTTAAAAAAAGATTCTTTTTTTTTAAATTTGTATTGCATGTGTTTATGAAGCACAGTGCAAAAAATATTGTATCTACTTATTTTAAGTGTTTGTACTTATTAGAAAAAGAAAAGAGAAGGGATAGAGAAAGCAGAAAAAGAAAAGGGAAGGGATAGAGAAAGAAGGTATTCACACACTACTGCATTTTTATGGGGGGGGGGCAGTGTTTGGAAGTCCGTTCTCTACTTCCACCATGTTATCTCTGGGGATAGAACTAAGGTTCACACAGATATCTCCTGAACATCTCACCAGCCCACATGCATACAATTTTTAAAGACTATATCAAGTTAGAGAGCTTTTCCATTTTTTCTATAAAGATGTTTTTGTTCTACACTTCAGAAACACATCTGTGTCTTAATAATAATGATGATAATAATAAGAATAACTATCGACACCAGTCTAGTACAGCTCATTTGAGGACTTTTGTTAAATGCTTTACTAATGTTATCTCATTAAGTTGCTGATTGTATTTATGCATAAAGAGTATCTACACAGTGGATTGTTAACACAGAAACAATAATCAGCAAATTAGTTAATTAATTTTTCATCTAATACCTATAAGGTAAGTTTCTTTTTTGCCCCACTGAGAAATGTTCATGTCAGTTTTTTTACATAAAACTTTCAAGAACACAAGGAACTAGCAAAAGTATAAATAGAAACTAAGTCTTCCTGATTCTAGTGTTTACTCCTGACTGTGTTATTTCCCAGCATACTTGACTAGGTAGCTGATTTACATGCTCTTGACAACAGTTGTGGTATTGGAAAGAGTGAAGAATGGAGGATCTTCCCAAGACTTCACTCTCCATTCTTCATTCTTGCCATAGTTAAGCACAGGTGTCAACTTGACAGTTGAGGGTTTGAGTTCTGGCACATTTGTGGAGAATTAGTGGTTGAGTTAGGCCCAGAGAAAACCTGCAGAAGATGTCTAGCTGATAGGGAAGGCACAGCCTGTAGTGGATGGGACTAGGCCCTAACAGATGAATATAATACTGAGAGCCAATTGAGGAAGTTGGAATTCTGTTGTATACTTGGCCAGACATGCTGGTTTGGCAAGAAACAGTCGTCCCTCTCTCAGCCATTATGTAGAAGTGATGTGGCCAGTTTCTTTGGCCTGGTATTGGTACCTGCTCTCCCATCAAGCTGGACTACAAACTGTAACTGGACTAGCAGTAAGAAAAAAAATCCCTTGTTCCCTTAATCTGTTTGATGGTCATTTATCATCAACAATGCAGGTGAACTGCAACAGAATTTGGTACCAGGAGCGGGGTGTTGCTGATAAATCTAACTATGTTGATTTTGTGGATTTTGAAGTTTTGCTGGACAAAGTTTGAAATTTTTGAAGATTTTGACTTTGTGGATTACAAATAACATTTAATGGGCCATTTGGATAATGAAAATGCTGAGAAAGTTGTGAATTGTTGGGTACCGTTTGTGAGAGGAAGGGAACAAGGACTTTGGTAAAGCTGAATTTAAAAATGATAGACTGGTTTGCTTGATAAAGGAGAGCTGTGTTGGTAGCTTTGAAGTTTTGGATGAGGAAAGGGGAGGCAGCAGAATATCTGCTGCTGTTGAAATTATGTGTATCACTGAAGGAAAACCTAGTAAGTTATACTGGGATGATGGAAGATGTGAAAACCACCATATGGCGATTCAGTGGTTTGAAAACTCGGATTCCTTCAGAGGCGAAAGCCTAAGTTAAAGCCATTTTTTTCCCTTTGCAAGTTTGGCTACCTAGAAAAGAGACTTTTCCAGAGTCAATGCACTAAAGTTGGTACCGCTGCAGCTTGAGTGGATCAAGCTACATTTCAACCTTGAATTGGAATCTGGCAGCATCCCCAATATAGTACTGGTTTTGATGTACAATTGAGTGGTTTATGGAAATCAGCAAAAACTTGGCACCAAGTGGCAGGCGTAGAGTTCCTGCAAGAGAAGGAGAAGCTTATAGCTGTAGAGTTGAATCCAGAGTGGTGTTGGAGATCCAGGACCATTGGATGTACGCTGAAGAGAGCTGCAAGTGCTGATTCAGCCTTGTTCAGAGGAACTCTGCTTTTACAACTTTGAGTTGCAAACTGGGACTGGGAATGCCTAGAATCTTTAAGCCACCTTGACTACATGATGAGCAACAGAAGGTAGACATTGAAATATGGGATGCAGTATTGGATTTGCTGGACTTTAATTGTAATTTAATATTTTCTCATTATATCAAGATACTTCTGTTTTAATGTTTTATCTGTTTTAAAGTATTTAACTTTTTGATTTAATACATTCTTGAGGTTAAAAAACTTTGAACTTTTAAAATGTTGGAACTGAAGTTTTAATGAGAGAACATTTTAAATTTATCTATGAAATGTATATATATATTTAGATAACTTTTAACATCTGTGGGGACAAGTATTAAAGGTTGTAATTTAAAAGTGCTTTGTCTAGGTGTCAAGTTGACAAGGGGTTGAGTGTCATAGTTAGTAAGGCACAGGTGTCAACTGGACAGTTGAGGGTTTGGGCTCTGGGCACATTTGTAAAGAATTAATGGTTCAGTTAGGTCCAGAGCAAATCTGCAGGAGATTGTCTAGCTGATGGGGAAGGCACATCCTATGGTGGATGGGACTAGACCCTGAAGAGATGAATAAAATACTAAGAGCAGGTTGAGGAAGTTGGGATCCTTTTGTATACTTGGCCAGACATGCTGGTTTGTCAAGTAACAATCATCTCTCTCTCAGCCATTATGTAGAGATGGTGTGGCCAGTTTCCTTGGCCCTGGTGTTGGTGCATGCGCTCCAGTCAAGCTAGACTACAGACTGTAACTGGACTAACAGTAAGAAAAAAAATCCCTTGTTCCTTTAAGCTGTTTGATTTTTATTTATCAGCAACCATGCAGGTGAAATGCAGCAACTCTCTTCAAAATTTAGCTTCTACCTCTGGGTTCTTTGTCAGCAGCTGTATGGTACTAATGACAACCCATGACTCCTTTAAGAAGAGATAACAACATATATTTGTGAATTAGAATGAAGGAGGTAAATGGCAAGTGAATTATTATTCTGATAATATGTGTAATGATTTGAAATGTGAGTTGCCCTCTCAGGCTCTTTAGTTGTTTGGGAAGGTTATGGCACCTTGAAGAGGTGGAGCCTTGCTGAAGAAAGGCAATCACAGAGGGTAGGCCTGGAGATTGATTAGCCCCACCCTACTTCTTGGAGAGTTCTGTCCTTCAGCTTGCAGTTTTGCAGCCCTCCGCTTCCATGATGTCTGCAGTGACTTAAACCTTCTCCAGTTTCTGTTAGCCAGCCATACCTATTCTGCCATGAAGGACTGTATCTCCCCTCTGAACCATAAGCTGAATAAGTCTCTTTTCTCCTTTCAGTTGTGTTTGAATCTTATCTCATAGTAACAGAGAAGAGTAACTGGTACAGAAATTGCTACCAGAAAAAGACTTGCTGCTGTGTGAGACTAAGAATCTGGAAACAGAAAGCGAAGCTAAGAGAAGTTGATACTGAGTAGAGAAGTATGGCTTTTGCTGTAATGAGGCTGATACGCCTTTGAAGTGACTGGGGAAATATGGATAACTTTGGGACTTTGCCCTTGGAAAGCCTTTCATCTTGGAGATGGGACCAAAAAATGTTATTCTTTTGAAATCTTGCAAGAAAAGCAGTGGTGCTGTTAGACATACTTACAGTGGAGGCCCAGTTAGTGATAATTCTTAGGGGAAAGGAAACTGTATCTGAAAGTAGATGAGGGGCAAATCAAGTGATCGATTGAGGTTGATTAGCCCTAAGCTACTTTTGAAAGAGGTCTGCTCTTCAGCTTGGAGTTTTACAGCTCTCAGATTCCATGATAATCTGCAGTGACTTAAGCCGTCTCCAGCTTCTGCCAGCCAGCCATGCCTTTTCTGCCGAAGAACTGTATCTCCCCTCTGGAACTGTAAATTGAATAAATCTCCCTTTATCCCTTAGGTTGCTGGACTTTGAGTGGTGTCTCATAGCAATAAAGAGTAACCAGTTCAATGTGTCTCTTTCTTACATGAGAGAATTTGTGACAGGTTATTTGCAAATATTCACAAATATTAGTGATATGTAAAGAAGATTTTGGGGTAAAATCAGATGCTATTGAAGTTCTATTAATGTCCAGACATTAAATATACATGACTTGGTGATTTGTAAGATGTCTGTCGTGGCTTTTTAGTTCTGCTGTCACAACATGAATTTTGTTTTTAATGTGTGTATGTGTTTGTAAATCTGCAGTTGTGTGTGTGTTTTCATATCTACATGTGTGCACATTATTATGGAGGCCTGAGCTCAACCTCAGGTACCATTCTTTGCTTTTGAGGCCAAGTTCTCACTGACATGAACCTCCCCAAGTGGACTAGTTAGATAGACCTGTGAACTCCAGTGAACTGCCTGACTTCATTTCACTAGCATTAGTATTGCACACATACTTGGCTTTTTATCTTGGATGCTGATTTGCAAAATCATGTCCTCATATTTATATTATCAAAGTGATTCATCTCCCAGTACCATGATTTTCTTTTTAAAGTAATTGATTTAGTCTCATACTTTTTCTTGTACTTATGAAAATCCTTATGAATTTTCATTCTTTCAATTAGGATTGCATATCTAAAAAGAATGCAAATTGTTGATTACATTCCCATACATTTCAATATAGTGGAGAAGAAAGGAGATATTTAAAACCAAATAAAACAAAGGACTACCTGAAGGCAGGGCAACTTGCATGAGAAATGACCATCCTCATATGTATGAGATATTAGATAATAGACTTAGAATTTTTGGTTGAGATTTAGTAGCTTTGTTGATTCTCAATATCATTTATTTTTTTTCTGAACATGTATTTAAAATTTACTTAAAAATATTTAAGCTAGGGGCTGGAGAGGTGGCTCAGGGTTTAAGCTTCTGCCTTGCAGGCGGAAGGTCCTGAGTTCGGATCCTAGACCCCACGTACAGACACTGGACAGAAACAGGGGTGGCCTGTGTTTCTGGTTCTGGTAGGGCAGAGCCTGTGAATCCCAGGGCAGAGTAAACATGAGGAGGTGAAGGCGGTCCATGGTGGTTCCCGAATTCGCCCGTGGTTCTACACACACACACACACACACACACACACACACATTCTACACACACGCACAATTGAATAAATAATAAATAATAAAAAATTTTTAAAAATTTAAGCTAATGCTTAGTGGGTAATCTTCATAATATACTCACATGCTGGAATAATACTTGGCAATTAAAAGCAATGATATAGAGGACTAAACTTGGATGATTTTAAATTCACTATGCAGAACAAAAAATGTTAGTCCCAAAATTTTACGTATTGCATGATGTTATTGATAAGGTAAGCTAGGAAAGATAAAACCACATGATAAAAATAGGTCATAAGGGTGGAACTAGAGGAAGGAGTTACCATGTAGGGGTAGGATAAAATTTCCGGGAGTGGCAGAATTGCCAAGTATTCTAATTGGGAATCTCATTCAGATCAACATCTACCTTAAAAGCTTTGGCACTCACACAAGGCAATATGTCAAAATTCATTGTGTCAACATGGGTTTAAAGTAAACTTTAAAGTGAACATCATGTAATCATCCAATGCCTGTGGTATGTCAGGAATTTCTTAAGGCATACCTTTAATTGTTCTCTTTATAATGAAATTCTAAGCTATAGATTTAGTTGTTTGTTTACAAAAGAGACAAAAATATCACAAATTCTTGAATCTCTGAGTAAGAATGAGGGAAATATTCAAAGTTATATGTCTCCTAGTGGCCATATCCCATCCCTTTGTGCATAAGAATTTTTTTTCTGTTCTTGGGATAATCACTTTCTTAACTTGATGCATATGTATGATGTGTGACAGTTATAGTGGCTGTGGGAACCATAACATTACATTCTGTGATTTCTGTGAGTAAAACCAGCCATGATGTTGAATTTATGCCATTGCTCATACTGAATTTCCCTGATGTTTTAAGCTCTGTTCATTTTTGAAAGTATGTCAATTATATGGTTCTTATATGGGTTAATTCTATCATTTAATTAGCAATGTCATTAAATACAGTGAGGCCAGCTTTGGAGAACATACATAGCAAACCATGATGAAGATTAGCAATCCAATATCCAACTTGGCTATTTACACACACATTAAGCAGAAATTCTTCTCCCAGCCAGCCCTGGAAATTTTGTAGAATTGTCATTAAACAGGAAAATCCATTTAATAAGGCTGGACCCCACAGGAGCTGAAAGGTTGTTCTGTGGTTTGATGTGAAGGCTAAAGGTACAGAGTCTGGGTCCCCTGTGATAAAATGTCAGGGTGGGTGTGGTGGCTTACCCATGATTCTAGTCTTAGAATGGAGCTCCCCAGAACAGCTTAGCATGACAGTTCATAGCAACATCAGGAGCTGAGGGAACTATCCGCACTATATCCACAGAAAGAAGTGAGACAGACATGTTTTCTGTCTTGCTAACATGCCTGAATGCTAATATGCCAAAGTATTCCAACTTGCTGAACCAGCTCTCTCCATCTTACTACTTGCCCAGGGAATCATTCCGTCCATCTTGGGCTGGGTCTTTCCACATTGATTAGATAATTCCACACAAGCCTGGTCAAGGCTGGCTCTAACTACCACTTCTTTACAGATGTGCCCAAATCCTCATTCTTCAATTTGACACCTGTATTTAATTGGCCCAGTTTTCAATCGTCAAGTGGACACTTGTATCTAATTGGTGCACCCAGCCTTCATTGGAAGGGGGCATGCTATCTGTGTTGTCAGTAATCTGTCAAACAGCAGCATGCTCAGATTGCCAAGGACTATAACATACTCTCTCCTTTTCCCTACAAGCAATCTTCCTCACACTCAAACCCCGAGTCCACAAATTCCTGCAGCATTTGGATGTGCCCTTATTTGCACACATAAAACCCGACACAGCTGAGTAATCTGAAGAACTTCAAATTCACTAATAAATAATAGTAATTTAGTTATCCCTTATTTCTTGACCTTGGGAGCATGTTAGATCTAAACATCATACTTTACCTGTGAGGTTACTTCCTAGTTTGGGAGTGGTGATTGTACAGTTGCTGGTCCTCCATTGTCTATTTAGAGGAAGGTATTCCAGATCATACATTGGAATGTTTTCTTAGCTTACAGACACTCATTTTTGTGGTTTCTGAGCTTCATAGATTGCTTTGGTAATCAGAGATGAGGATGGCCCACCCTGGGAGAGACCTGGTTAGAAGCCCTTTTGTCTTCTGGTCTGCACAGGAATTAAAGCAAGTAGAGATGGACATGAAAATCTGGCAGGACAGCAGAGTTCATCTTTTCCATGATCCAATTGATAACTCAGGTGTCAGAGGCCTTGACCAGCCTGACAGTTCTGAGTTTACCTCTTCTTGCTACATAGTCAGGAAAAGACTCTCATACCTTTGGAAGAGTGCATGCAAATATCAGATTTCCAAAAGGAAAGACAAGAGGTGGGGGTATCATCACAGGTCGATATTCAGGCTTTTTGTTTCTTTTCCAGAAGGCTGCAGGCAGTGGAGATTTGAATGCCTCTATGACATCTCAAGATTTTGAAGAACAATCTGTGAGTGGCATTCCCTGAAATGACATCACTACAATCAGCACTGTGGATACCCCACACCAGTCATGACTTTGCCTTTCTTGTTTCTAAAGTCTAGGCAGCTGAATTCACCTGCAGAAATGTGTCTTGCAAGTTATAGCTGGAAGAGATAAATTCTGGCTTATCGATTGTTCAGTCTGGAATAGATGCTTCTAAAAATACACAGACACTATGCAATTGAGTCAGATAGAGAGACAAAGCCATTTTGAAGTCCTTGGAAACTTTCATAAGAAGGTTGTTCAGGATGGCTGTAGTGGCCACAGGGCTGATTAATTTAATGTCTAATAAGTCATCGATAAATTATATGTTCTGTTCTCTTAGAACAACGACACACTTTTGAATTGGCTCAAAGGTGGCATGGGATTCACACAATAACTAATTCTGAGTGGAGAAGAATTTAATGCTCCATACTATGGCAGTTGATATATTCCTGGAAAAGGAAGTGACAGAGCTCAGGGGAAAGGAGGGAATGGAGGCAAGAGGAGGCCCCAGTTGTGGGTCCTTGAGATAAGAGAGAAATGTAGTAAAATGAGTCTA